>LOEQ01006258.1:62057-96017 GCA_001685075.1 Bramus lutescens | reverse complement strand
TTTTTTTTTTTTTGACAGGATCTCACTATGTAGACCCAGCTGGTTTTGAATTCAGAGATCTGTCTGCCTCTGCTTCCTGAGTGCTGGGATTAAAAACAAACATCATTATATCCAGCCGATTTACACATCTAAGACAGAATATATGATTTTACAAAGTCCATAGATCTGTCTGTATTCTTAAAGTATGTCTGTATTGTATCTGCTTATCTGGGGCTGGAGATGTAGCTCGTTTGGCACAGTGCATGAAGAGCAGGCATGATACCCCTGGGTTCAGCCCTTAGCACAGCATAAAAACAGGCATGGTGACACACACCTGGAACCCAGCACTTAGGAGGGGGCTACACTGTGAGCCTGAGGTCAGTCTTGGCCACCTGATAACCTGTCTCACTTAAAACGAAAGAAACCCAAACTCCTCTCCCGAAGGCCCTAGGCAAAAGCACCAAGCCTGTGGAGGTGACAGGCATCCCCAGGGGACAAGCCACATGTGCTTTCCCTGCAACACTGCCGTCTGTCACTTCACTTCTGTCTCCTGACTCAGATTCAGACCTGCATGCCTTTCCCCAACATGTCTGATATGTACAGCCACACACTAACCCAGGTTATGTGAGATCATATCCTGCTTCTGGTTTTATTTTTAATAGCTACAATATGCTTGCTCATTCTATCACTAGCTCATTCAAAGTTTTTTGTTTGTTTAGTCTTATTACTCAGCCCAGGCTGGTCCTGAATTCATCCTGTATGAGCACTGCCACTATATCCAGCTAATGTCATTTTCTTTCCAGCTTTGTCCTTGTTAATTCTGACACTCTGAGCAAAGTCAGAAAACCTCCTTTCATGCATAGCCTTACACAGGAGTCATGCTCCTGCTGTGAGCTTGTCAACAGCAGGTACATGGGTACAGCCTTTGCTTTTACAGTCTGCCTTCCCAATCTGAAACACTTTCCATGTCTTCAGCTCCCCTCCCTCTCGACCAGACCCACTGGCTGCTTTACTGGTTTAAGGGAACAGAGCAATGTCATGTATTACTTTGTCCTGGAGGTAGGGCAGCACTCCAGATGATTCTTGGAGATTTGGAGCTGTCCTTTTCAATCATCTATTCAGATCCTTTATCCATTTTTTATCTATTCACAACTATACTTTTCACGACTAAATGTAAACCATGAGAACTTTTGCCATATTGTTTTCTGCAAAGCCACATGTGCACATCTGGATGTGCTGAAATCACAAGGCATAGCCCTCTACTTATTCTTAAAGCTTCCCTCTTAGCACTTAGGATAGCATTTTCCCCATGTTGACAAATATCACTTTAAACAATTTGCTCTCTTGCTGTATTTCTCAGGGGCCTCACACTTGTGGTCTTCATCTTCTGAGCCACCACTCCCAGCTCTACCACATAATTTTAAAGACCTGGGTAGTAAAACTCCATCATACAGACAACTTGCGTGCTTGCACACACATGCTCTTACCCACAGGGACTGTCTTTACAGGAGAGAGATGAGAACCAGCCAATAGAACAAGCAGGTCCTTTACAGAGGCATGCTCACAAAATACATGTGTTTCATAGAATCATTACATTTTATTCATTCATGTATATAATTTTAGCATCAATTCTATAAAATAATTTTATTGTATACTTAATCTTACAGATAACCAAATATCATAGCACTACTGAGCATTTTCTATGTGGTTGATACCATTTGAAATACTTGTACAAATGAACTAAATTAGTTTTTCTAAGCTAATTTCACAGATGAAGCATAGGTCAGGAGTTTGTCCAGAGTTGCACAACTATGATGCAGACCCAGGGTTTAACCTCATGAGTCTGTCCTCAGAATAGGCAGCATGCAACACGGCTGCTGCTTCTTGTTTTTTTGTTTGTTTGTTGTTATTGTTTTGTTTTTTTAAGATAGGGTTTTTCTGTGTAGCCCTGACTGACCTGGTACTCACTCTGTAGACCAGGCTGGCCTCGAACACAGAGATCCAACTGCCTCTGCCTCCTGAGTGCTGGGATTAAAAGTGTGCGCCACACCACCCATTGAAACCCTGCTTCTCCAAAGAGTTTTCCAGTGAACTGGAAAGCCAGAATTTGAATGCGTGTCACACAGACCCCAAAGCCCAGGTGCTATGGCTTGCTGGTAATAAACTAGAAGACAATGGGCTTTTTAATATCCAGAAGAAAAAATAAAACAAACCAGAGCTGCAGGCAAAGTACCTTGAGGTCATTTAGGAATCCAATGTCATTCTCCTGTATGGCTTTATTTGTCCAGATCAAGGCACTGTAGGTCTTGGTCTTCCCTTCTTCACCTTCCTTCATATACCCTATGGCCTCTCTAAATACCAGCAACAAAGGAAAGTTTGTCTCAACTCAGAAAGTACATGCAAACCTTATCCCAGATCTCTGCTCCCTTCCAACAGCTTGGCTGAGGTATAACCTGCATATATTCCCCCCAGTGAATTTTACTGTTTCTGGAGCTACGTATGCATCTAGCATCATCTAACTTCCACTGCCCCCAGAAGGACCCTCACACCCATTAGCACTTTCTTCCCATTCCTTTCCCAAGCCCAAATGATCCATCACTACTTGACTTCCTATCTTTACCATTTCCCTGAACATTTCCTACTAGGTACAAGTACAGAGTGGTGACTGGCTCCCACCACTTCATAATGCTGCCAAGTCAAGGTGCATCTCTGGGGCAGTGTGACTCATTACTCCACACCTCTTCATTTTACAAAAATGAAGAAAAACAAAAACAAACAAATCATGCTACAGCAGAGGGGCAAATAGTAGGTTCCCCTTAGCTATGGATTCACTGTCTGCTGTTTAAAGGAAAACCTCCGACTGAAAATATTATGGACAAAAACTTAAAAATAGGCAATTGATGCTTACCTTTTTTGAATACTGTCCTGCTTTATTATTAGCTACTATTTTTATGTTTTTTTAAGATTTATATTTTGTGTATGTATTTCACATGAGTGTCTGATGTCCTTGGATGTCCAACAAGGGAGTCAGATCCCCTTGAACTCGAGTTACAGGTTGTGAGTCACCGTGTGTGCTGGGAACTGAACCCAGGACCTGCCAGAACAGTCCGTGCTCTCTTTGGTCCTGATTTGTGCTGTTTTTTCAGTCAAACCTTTTCATCAGTCACGTACAGGAAAAACACACTATTATTTATTTATTTTGGTTTTTCGAAACAGGGTTTCTCTGTGGCTTTGGTGGCTGTCCTGGAATTAGCTCTTGTAGACCAGGCTGGCCTCGAACTCACAGAAATCCACCTGTTTCCTCCTCCGGAGTGCTGGGATTAAGAGCATGTGTCATCACCGCCTGGCGATTTGCCTTTTCTTGGCAGTCATTAATTCCCCATAGCTCTTCATCTATGGGTGAGACCTTTTGAGATTCCCCCCATTTACACTGACATGTCAACTGATGCTGTCATTGTTCAGGACTGGATTAAGCATGGTGCAGTTTCTCTGTCTTATACAGAAGACACAATCTTGAAGTAGACAGTCTGGTCTTCTGGCTCTTACAGTCATTTCACCCCCTCTTCAGGTGGGCTATTAATACAGCACATCAGGTATAGCTTATAGATCGGTGACACTGACTAAGCCAGAGGTGCCCTAGAAGCTTGCCTATCAATGAATGAGTAATTTATTGGTAAGTCAAAGTTTGCTATTTCCCTCTAAGAAATCTCTATGCTGGATGGACCAACCAATGAAAAGAATCTGACTCCCTTACAGCTAGCCAGTAGTGGTGCTGATATCTGCTAAGAGACTCACAGGAATTTTGGTAAGCCATTGCTTGTTTGTAGTGAATTTCATCGCAGGGAGAACATGTAATATGGTCCTCCCTAGTCCTTCCTTGGTAGCTCTGCAGTCTGTATGTGTACAGGAGACCTCTGGGACACACAGACATAGGCTAAGGATGGTTGATCTTGTCCAGCATGACTTTTCATTGCCCTATTCCTCAAACATATACAAAGTCCTCAATGTATATTTGCTTTTCTGATTTCTCTGTGTAGTGTGTGCCTCTACATACACATGCATGTGCACTTGCTCTGGTGTGTGCCAGGGATGCTAGAAGCCAATGTTTGATGTTTTTATTGTTTTTTTCTAACATATGTTAATCATCCACAGGAATGGATTTCATTCTGACATGTTCATACATGCCTGTAACACACTTCACTGCCCTCCTGTTGACCTCTCTTGTCTCCTGATGCTGCCCTTTCTCTCCTGTAGGCAGGGACTGTTTGCTCGTTTCCCAGCTGCCCAGACTTGAAATAATCACACAGAAACTATATTAATTGCAATATTCTTTGGCCAATAGCTTAAGTGTATTTCTAGCTAGCTCTTACATCTTAAATTAACCTACTTTCTATTATTTTATACTTTACCGCGAGGCTCGTGGTTTGCTGGTAAGGTTCCGGCTTGCGGCTTGCTACTTTCTCCTTTGGTGGTTGCACATATACAGAAGGACTTCCCACATCACTCTTTCCAAATTTGTTTTCCTTGTCCTTCTTTGGGTGACCTAATGAGTTTTATTAGGGTCATTCACAAGAGTATGAGTGAGATAGAGTTTGTTTACAGGATTGTGGCCACCTTAGTGATGCCTACCCAGCTGGAGAAAAGGTCTCTCTCCTATCCACCATTGACTGTTAAGCCTCAGGAAGGAGTGAGACCCTCCACCTCATTTTTGACAAGAGTCTCTCAGTGAACCTGAAATTCATCATCTCAGTTAGATTACCTGCCCAGCATGTCCCCAGGGTCTATATGTCTCTTTGGGGCTATAGGTATGTACCAGTATGCTAAACTTCTGCATGTGTGCTAGGGATTTGTCTTTATGCTTGTGCCCCAAGCGCTATACTCACAGGGCCATCTTCTCAGTTTCACAACCTTTTCTAAATTATTGGGAAGTCAATGCACCTGTCTCATATCCTAGGGAGGTCTACACATTTCCCATACTTAAAAAGTCATACCATTGGCTCACTTCTGGTATTATTCTCATTGGATACTTTATTAAACATACATTTAATTTCTACAAACTTCTAGCCACATTTCTCTGTTCTTAATTAGTCACTACAGTATGCTTAGTCTTGAAATTAATTACAAATGGCTTGTCAGAATTCTGGAGGAGTCCTCTAAAGGCTCACTTGGGTGCATGTGGCTTGTTTTATGGACTGGGTCTTCCTTTAATCCTTTCTTGATACCTTGTTCTTTCAGTAAGATGATCTCCTTGATCACATCTCTTTTTCTCACTCCCCACCCATAAAAACTGTTCCCAGGCCAGAGGCTGAACCTTCAAGCTTGACACAGTCTGATCACTTCTGGCCACCAAAACAGCTGCTCTCTCGGGCCAAGTCACAGTCTTTTGAACTCTTCCAGGCTCCTGGTTTGCTTGTTGCTTCTATTTTTGTCCTCTGAAGTTATCCTCCCCAATCCCAGTCATGTGCTGCTGTTGCTCTCATTAGCACAGATGGGTTCCGTGTCCCTCAGACAAAATGATGTAAAGTCCCATGACCTCGCTTCTGGATGACTTTCTGACATCATCTACTGCCTCCCAGCTTCCCATTCCAGGCACATTGGCCTGCATTCTCTACTGAGAAGCATGTTCCTGCCTCAGGGACACCACCTGGAATGCTCCTGCCCTGCTGTGGTTCACTCTTTCCTTGCTTCCTTCCTGAAGCCGCCCTTTTATATTGAGGACTTCCTGCTCTTAGAATCCCCCACCCCTTCATGCTGGTACTTACCCTGCTAGTCCCTTCACTCCACAATGCTCAACACCATCTGATCTAGTTGAATTTTTTATTCTCTGTTTTCTGCAACAGAGAAGAAAAAAGCTCCCCAAAGACAAAGACTTCCTTTCTTCTCCATTGCTTTATCTCAAATTTCAAGTATGGTGCCTAGGCCAAAAGAGATACTCAATAAATATTTGTTGTGGAATGAAACTGTGGGTGCCATGTCTAAAGACACGCTGAGATGTTACTCAGGGCGCTTAGATAACAGAGAAAGTTCAAAGCTGCTTGGACACTTTGAGGTGCTCAGGGAATGAATCATGGTGGTGATATGACTCAGGGCTGGGAAATAACAAGACTGAGGGCAGGTAAGACCCCGAGGCTCAATTAGCATGACAGATGTTCTTCTGAAGCTCTCTTTTGACTGTGTTCTCATCACTTGAGCTGGTTAGTATGATGGAGAGAAGGGATTGAAACCAGAGGGTTGTGAAGCACTATGGTGAGAGAGCTCCAAAAAGACCCCTGAGAGCTAGGTGGGAGGCCCCAGGAGAAGACACAAGCTCATCATTTAGATCTTAACCCTGTCTATTCCATTAGTTTCTATTGTGCCCGTATTGCTCATTACTTAAAGGGTGTTAGAAGGATTCTAAACCTATAGTTTAGTCCCTACACTATATAGGGACTATATATTCTGATACAAATTTATAGGGCAATATAGTCCCTATATAGTATATTTTAAAAGAAGATTATAGAATGCTGTCTTAGGGTTTCTATTTCCATGGTAAACACCATGATCCAAGTAACTTGGGGAGGAAAGCATTTATTTCTTCTTACCAGTCTCAGGTCACATGACATCCCTGAGGAAAGTCAGGTTGGGAACTCAATGCCGGAGGAATCTGGAGGCAGGAGCTGAAGCAGAGGCCATGGAGGAGCACTGCTTACTGGGTTGCTTAGCCTGCTCTTTTATGCCAGTGTGAGCCACTTCCCCAGGAGTGGCACTGCCTTGAGTGAGCTGGACCCATCTATGTCAATCATGGATCAAGAAAATGGCTTAACCACGGGCCGCTTTGGTAGGGGCATCTTCTCAATTGTGGGTCCGTTTTCCCAAATAACTCCAGCTTGGGTTAAGCTGACAAAATACTACCCAGCACAAATACTGTAAAGATAGAATTCTTGTTTAGTTATTAGAAAAAAATATATAGGTCAATGTGTATATCATATTTATGATAAACAGTGTTTTACTGATTACCCCTGAATGCTGAAACTGTTTTTTATTTCCTTTGATTTTGTTTGCCTATGTCTCTAATTTCTAATTGTATATAGCAAACATGAACTATGCTTTTATAATACATTAGGAACATAGCTTTGAAGTCATTATTTTTTTTGTGTGTGGGGGGGGTGGGGAGTTGTATGTGAACATAAAAGCAGGCGCCTGAGGAGGCCAGAGGCATTGGATCCCCCTGGAACTGAGGGGACAGGCAGTTGTAAGCTCCTTAATGTAGGTACTGGGCACCAAACTCAGGTCTTCCGCAAGGTCAGAACACACTGCTACCTGATGGGCTATCTCCCTCACCTCCGAGACTCTGGATTTCTGTAACAGCCTCCTAGTGTTCATTCCTGCCCTCTGCTTGCATTCTGTTTTCCTCTCTGTGGCCTTCTAACAGCGTGACAATACCACACCACTTTCATTCTCAAACACCATCCTCCAGCTCCCTCAGAGAAAACGTTCTATGACTTACAATGTTCTATTATTTTAATTCATCTTTGGCATGAAAATCAGATCCCCTAATGATTGCTTTTACCTTTGTAACCCATCACCTTCCTAGGTGCTTCCCTGTGGCTGTCGCTCTTCATATTCTTCTGCTTTGGAAGTAAGGACAGTATTTCCTGGGTTACACAACAAGTGAGACCATGATGTTATTTTCCTTTTTCTGAACGCATTATTTCCTGTGATTAAGATGATTCTATTTTGATGACTTGCTGGGAAAGCAAAGACGGAGTGAGATCCCATTACAGTTTCTGGTTTATGTATTGATAATGGCTATGAGACTTTTTTTAATGCTGAAACATATATAGCCATCTAGCTAAATACATGTGTATATTCACAAATTTTCTCTCTGTCTCTCTGTCTCTGTCTCTCTCTTTCTCTCTATCTCTCACACACACATTGTTTCATTCTGTGTGAAAGAGAAAGAAAGGGTAAAGGCAGAAGAAATCATTTGAGTTGGGAGATCGGGAGGTGTGAATAAGTGGGAACTTGGTGGATTATAAATTAACATAACCGTTACGGGAAATGGTATGGCGGATGTGGCATGCGATCCAGTTATCTCACACTGGGCAGATAGTCATAGGAAATGAAGTATTGTATCAAAGGGATACCTGCACTCTGAAGTGTATTGTAGTGCCATTCACAATAGCCAAGGCATAGCATCAACTTAAATGCCTGACAGTGGATGAATGGACAAGAGTATCTGTTATGTACATATACACAATGGGCTATTGTTCAGTCATAAAAAGACCAGAATCCTTTCATTTGTAGCCAAATGAATGGGACCGGAGAAAATTGTGTTAAGTAAAATAAGCCAGTCGCAGAACGACACATACCACATGTTCTCTCTCATATGTGGAAGCTAAAATAACCCATCTGAAAATAGATTACTAGAGGCTGGAAAGAATGGTGACTATAGAGAGAACTCCTTATCCTAGAGGGTGATTGGACACTGGATGCTGAAATACTATTCAATAGAAGGAACAAGTCTATAGCACAGCAGGGTGACCACAGTCCACAATAACATATTACATATTTAATGAAAAGCTAGAAGACAGGAGCTTGGAGGCTTCAAAATAAACAAGAGAAGATGGAAATACTAATTACCCTGATTTTATCCGTATACATTGTGTCCATGCATTGAAATATCACAGTGTACCCTATGAGTATATAAAAAAAATATTGAATGCAAGGGAAAGATCAAATATCAACTCAGTAGCCATTTCCCCAGTTAGCATTTTCCTGCTTCCTTAGTTGAATCAACTTTATTTACAAGCCATAACTTTTTGAGATGACCTCATATGCAGGACTAAACCCTAGAGGCAGTGATAGAAGTATGATCAACCCCAATGAACACACCCTGTTCTTTTGAAGATCTTATGAATATAGCATGTATTGGCACAGTTGCTTCCTGTGGAAGAAAAGCTATGGTAGACAGCATTTTTTAAGGCTACCATCAAAGGAGAGAAGGAGAGATACAGTTACGCTCCTTCCCCCTTGAAACAAACTGTGCAGTGAGAGTTACCTTGAAGCTTTCTGAGATGAGAAATATTGGTCCAGGGCCTCAAAGTAATGGCAGTACACTGATGTTAACATTCCACGCAATAGATATTTGTTTCAATACCTACTTATGGTTTGCATTTGCATTGTCCCCCTAAAGAGTACATGTTGAAATCTGGTTACCAGCCTAACAACGTTCAGTGGTGAGGCTTTGCGCGGTTGGGGGTGTTTCGTTAGACAGTGAAGGCTCTGGCTTTATCAGCGGACTTCACTGATGAGTTCATAACCTAATGGGATATTGATCATGGGGATTTTAGGAGTTATGACGTGGTGAAGAAGGTTGGACACTGAAGAGTGGCTTTGAAAGTCATAGCTTGTCCCCTGCATTCTCTTCTTCCTCTCTCTCTCTCTCTCTCTCTCTCTNNTCTCACACACACACACACACACACAACTTTATGTTTCAAAGATTCCTTTCTTGCCCCCACTATTCTCATGTTGACTCTGCATAGGCCAAGGGGTCAGTGACCCTGCTAGAACACCCTGCTGGAACCACAGCTCTCTCGAGATACTCCTTCAGGATGCCCAGGTGCTAGGCCTTCTCTACCAGAGCATTTCTAAGCGGTGGGAAGCAGTGGAGCACTGGGTAGAGTTGGGGTTGGTTGTGAATATTTTTTTTAAATTAAAAATAGACTCTTCTCTCATACAATACATCCTGACCACGGTTTCCCTTCCCTCTACTCCTCCAAGCTCCCCCCACCTCTCCTCTCTCCTGGGTCCACCACAGCTCTGTTTCCATTCAGAAAAGAGCAGGCCTCTAAGAAACAACAGGCAAACAAGAAAAACGATGATATAATAAGGCAAGGCAAAAGCCCTCATTTCAAACCTGGACAAGGTAACCCAGTAGGAGGAAAGGAGTCCCAAGAGCAGGCAAAAGAGTCAGAGACATACCCACTCCCGCTATTGGGAGTCCCACAGAAACACCAAGCTAACAGCCATAGCATATACACAGAGGACCTGGTGAAGACCCATGCAGGCTAGGTGCTTGCTGCTTCATCCTCTGTGAGCCCATGTGTGTGAGTCCCACTTAGTTGATTCAGTGGCCATGCTCTCCTGGAACCTTCCTTCCTCTTGATTCCTACAGTCAGCCCCCTTCCTCTTCTGTGGGATTCCCTAAGCCCCTAGGGGAGGAACCCAATGGAGACCTCCAATTTAGACTCTCTCTGCATAATATCTGGCTGTGTGTCTCTACATCCACGCCCATCTTGCCACCAGAGAAAGCCTCTCTGATGACAACTGGACGAGGCACTGATCTATGTGTATAGCCAAATATCATTAGAAGCCATTTTATTTTATTTTATTTTTCCTGTTGTGCTTGGTTCTAACCTATGTCTCTGGGCTATGCAGTCTCTAGTTCCTGGCCATCCAATGGTTTCAGGCATGGGCACCCTCTCGTGGAGTGGGCTTCAAGTTAAATTTCCTAAGATTATTTCCTCCTCTGTAAGATGGTACCTGGGATTGTCATGACTTCAGAGTTAAACAGTATATAGGACATAACATGGGGCCTATATATACACAAGGAGCAGCTACTCCAAGAGTGTTCATTCCCCATTTCCCCTCCATTCCCTGCTATCTGCCTGAATAAAATAATGATGCTCTTTGGGCTTATTGTCTGTGGTTCTTATTATATATATCTATTAAAGATCTAGTTAATCTATTTTGGTTACCTCAAAGCAAAGGATTGCCATCAAAATGTCTATTTATGAAAGCAGAATAGAGTACTTTATTGATCTACAAATTAGTATTCTACTATTTTGGTCTAGTCTCAGCTTTTGGGAGAGTCTGCTATTATTAGCAGGATGTCAGTAAATAAACAATAAAATAAATATATTATATGGAATTAAAACTAGCAAAAGGGATTATTGAAATTGCTTAGCTTGTCATCATGGCTTTTATAATGCTTGTTTTAGGTGCTTTTCTATTACTAATGGAGTCTGAGGACAGTTGATTCTTGGATGCTCACCGCTCCAGCAATTCACTTTACAGTATTAGAAATTAATTATGATTTATCTTGCCAAAGGATACCTCGCTCTTTCCACCTTAATGAGCCAACTTGGCACAGTGAGGAGCTTCTTCGTCTTGGATTTGTGTTCAAGCTTTATAAGAGTCAGAACTAATTCTTACTTAATAAGGCCAGTGTGCAGATTAAATCAGTCAATATCCAAAGAATCATGGGTTTGAAAATGACTGTGAGCCATTATTTCTCAGGCTGATGCACAAATCATACAGAAATAGTCTCTCTAGCCTTTCTTGATGTATTTATTTTGTTTTCCTCTATGCTTGCCCTTTCAGCAATAGCAACAAAAGGAAAAGGCGAGAACGATCTTTTAAAACAGTAGCAAGGCAATCGAATCAAATCTTTTGTCACTTAGCTAGCGTGCGGCTCATAGCTGTTAGCGTTCTTGGATGAGGAATGAATGAAACAGGCGCATCCCGCCCTTGTGATGAGAGTAGAGTCATGGCAGCTTTTAAAACTGAGACAACCCAACCCCAAAGAAAGCGAGCAAGGATCTGTGAAGCTGCGACCAGCTGTAGCTAGCCCTCTTCCAGCCCTACACATGATAAATGCTACGTGCTTTAGGTTGGCTTCTATTAATTTTCACAAGCCTGTATTTTTAATAGACTTCACATTTATTCTTTTCAGGTCCTTAAGCAGTGTTGTTCTGATAGCTTGCGTTCCAGAGTGGTGTTAATTCTATGTCGTGGATAAGGAAATTCTGTAGCTTGCTTCAGGTGTCATAGAAAGGAAGAAAGAACCTTGCCGTGAGCTCAGGTCCTTTGGGCTGAAGCCCAGGGCACCACGGCTGAGGGCTCCTCCCAACAATGCTGCTAATGGGGTCCTTGCGTTCTCTGTCTCCGAGTTTCCCTGGGGCCTAAGATGAGACACTGGGAGGCAATTTGGTTTTGGAGGGGGAAGATGGCTGTTCTACAATTGTTTGCTGAGCCATCTGCTCTCTCTTCCTCTTCAGAAATGATGTATTTGTTACTGTGGGCTGCTTTTGTCGAATATTTGGATTATGTCACTCTCTCTGTATGTCACATGTGGGGCATTTGGTGACACGCAAAGCAACCTACGTTGGTTTCCCTACGTAATACAATAGGCACAGGCACACTTGCCTTCCACTCATCGCCTGAACAATTCCAATGTCATTTAGCTAGCAGTCACATGTTTACACAACAATAGAAGCCTCCAGATTTTCAAGTTCCCTTTTTTTTTTTTGTATGACACTAATAAGAATCGGGGAAGAAGCCATCATGTACATACACAAGTACAACAGAAACAAAGCTCAGGAACCGACTGATTACGGAGGACATTAGTCCACGCACCATTCAGTTTTGTTCCAGCAGCGACAAGGGTGTATCGGTTATCGTGTGTTGTTGGCTGTTTTGCAAAACAGTATTCAAAACTGTGTCTACTGATGGTTACTCACAGTCAAAGTGAATCAGTGTTTGAAAGGCTTGTGTGTGGGGGGAGAACTCATCTCCATATCTGTGAAAATGTTTAGTGATATGGTAAGCAATAGACTCGGGTGAGTTGTGTTACTGATTCCCAAGGTGGTTGTCTTGGGGGTGCAGTTTCACGTCTTCAGGCCTCAGTTATCCCCTTAGTCTAATGTCCAGTTCAAAAAGATCTCTGCTAATTCTGGCCCTGGGGCTCTATGGTTAATTGATTTTGTGGTATATAAAAACAGGAGATGATAAATTAGGGATATTGTTCTGGTTATCGTAAAAGGACCCAAACATTCTTTCCATCATCGCTCTCTGTGGGCTGAAAGAGAAGTCACAGGAGGGTGCTCAGATTGTGCCTGTCTTTGAGCACAGAAAGAGAGTGGAGACTGTTATCTGGTAACGAAGTTCACAGGAAGCAACATTTTGGAAAACAAAGATGGAAATACACATTCTAAAAATGGATTTAGTTTACTTACCGTTTATTCGGGTACACAGAATCCCTCCAAACTTGATATGTGGCCGCTTCTCTGGTAGGATCTTTTCACTGGATTCATCATTTTTGGAAAATGTACTGAATAGTCACTGTGCGCCAGTCACCAAGGATGCAAGGGCCAGCTTATTCCATCACCTGACCTGGAAACACTCTCAATCTGAAGAGGAAGGCAGGCCCATAAACAGGGCGGGAACGCGGAGGTTGAGTGATGCACACAGCCAGCAAGGAGGCTGGAGAAGCAACCACGGAGCTGGGGAAAGCTGCAGAAGAAACAATGATACAAAAGCGGAGGTCTTACAGGATGGGAGGGTTATTTCCAGGTGTGTGCAGTACTGGATAGGGAGATGGCAGGGAGGAATGGTTTGAAAAGAGGGACCGGCTAGAAGGAAGAGACAGAGGTGTGACTGGGTGGAGGAGGATAGGCACGGTGTGGATTGAAGAGGCTGGAGGCAGATTAGGAGCCACACGGGAAGAACCTTGACGCCAGCCCGAAGAGTTTAGGCTTTGCTCTAACAGGGTTAGTTAAGTAGTGGATGTATAGAAACCTGGCCAACTTCAGTGAATGTAGGCTGCCAGCTCGCTTTAGGCACTGACAATCCCTTCATGGCCTCCGGTTAGGAGACTGTCTATTTGCTAATGATACAGTCTTGCCAGAAAGCAGGTGATCACAGGAGTTTGGTAGCAGTATCCAATGTGGCAGGGCAGGAAGTGAAGTTTTGTTTCAACTAAAGCCATGGGCACAATGAATATCAGGTGAAGTGAAGGGTTCAAATTCAAGGTAGACCAGTGGTTCTCAACCTGTGGTTCAACAACCTTTGTTGTGGTGGGGGGGTCACATAACAGATATCCTGTATATCAGATATTTACACTACAATTCATAACAGTAGCAAAATTTCAGTTATGAAGTAGCAATAACATAATTGTATGGTTGGGGTCACTGTAGCATGAGGAACTGTATTAAAGGGTCACAGCATGAGGAAGGTTAAGAACCACTGCTTTAGACTTTAGAGCCTAGGGGGAGTCCACAAGTCAAGGAGCAAGCTCAGACAGCAGCCTAAGGGAGGGCCCTGTCCCCAGCAGCCAGAGGACTTCTGACTAGAACATCACAGCAGATGTTTTCTTTGGAAGTACAGCAGATGCAGCTCTCTCTGGCTGATGACAGAATGGGGCATCAGTTTTCAGGATTGCTTCAGGAGATAGCCATTGTCAGGCCCATGGCCATTGAGCATGCTTTCTGGACAGATACATGTGTATGTATTATGGATATATGTGAGTATATACAGTACATGTTTTCTGGATATATTCATACATATGAATTTGTGGATGCATGTGTGCAAATATATATGGTGTATGCTTTTCTGGATATTTAATATAACATAGTGTGAAATATCAATATATTGTACATATATATGGCCAAGGAATGTGATATGCTTAAAGTCTTTGGGTTTTTTGTTTGTTTGTTTGTTTTTGTTTTTCAAGACAGGGTTTCTCTGTGTTGTCCTGGCTGGAACTCACTCTGTAGAACAGGCTGACCTTGAACTCACAGAAATCCTCCTGTCTCTGTTTACTGAGTGCTGGCATGAAAGGTGCGTGCCACCACTGCCCAGCAATGAAAGTATCTTTATGAGCTCCATCAATTCTTGCAATGAGCAGACACTAGGAATATTGTTTTAAAAGTTAAGACTGGGGTCAGAGAACTAGCTCGGTGGTTTAGAATTCTGAATGCTCTTACAGAGGACTCAGGTTTGATTCCTAGCATCCACAAAGTGACTGATAACCATCTTTAACTCCAGTTCCTGGGGATCCGATGCCCTCTTCTGGCCTTTATGGGCATCAGGCACATATGTGGTGTATAAACAAAACATACAGGCAAAATGTCCATATACATTTTTTAAAGTTGAGATAAACAAGAAGCCAGTTACTCTCTAGAGTTCTGGAAGGGTTGGCTATGACTCCCTCCCCCTGGTATTCTTATTGGTTTTATGAAGATAAATTTGTAGAGGCCTTTACTTTGTTCTTGGAGGTAAGTTTCTTACAAATGCTTTTACAAAACCCATTGAAAGACGGGCATGATTTTTAAAAAAATTATTTACTGGGTAACTACAATGATAGATTTCTTTTGAAATCTTGGAGGGACATTTATGCAATCATTATGTTTAATTTTTAGATGAATATCCTTTTAAATCCAGTAAGTTAATACTTCATTTGAGGAGGTTTGCATCTTTCTTTGCAGACTTTCCCAGCCAAAGGTTTTACTTTCTTTTTCTCTTCCTCAGTTGGTAAAATCATATTATATTAGCTTTGGAAAATGATTTAGATAGCCTTATCTCATTTTCTTTTCTTAAAACCAGTTATATAAGACTATCTGTTCCTTGAAAGTTTGGTTTGTTTCTATGAGAATTGTGGGAGATTTTTATTTTCACACAGGGTCTCATGTAGCCCAGACTGGCTTCAAACTCTCCATGTAGCTGAGGATGGCCTTGAGCCTCTGATCCTTCAGCCTCTACTTCTCAAATGCTGCATCACGATACTCTCTGCCTAGATGGAAGCGTAATTTCTGTGATTTTGTTGTGTCTCAGATTTCAGCTTTTTAAAAAATGTCTCTGTGGCCTCTTTCATGGAAACCTTGGTTTTGCATCTAAACAGAACTACTACAGAAAAATAATAGTATCATGAACTGTCACAGAGTAAGTCCAAAAGTTGTTTCTTTTAATTTTTAAGTTGAAACACTTTCTCTTTTCTTCTGTTACTTTAATAGTGTATGTGTGTCTCTCTGTGTGTATGCCTGTTTGTATGTATGTATGTGTGTGTATGTATGTGTCTGTGTGTCTGTGCGCGTGTATGTCTGTGTGTGTGTAAATATGTGTATGTGTGTATGTATGTGTGTGTCTGTGTGTGTATGTATGTATATGTGTCTGTGTGTGTGTATGTATGTGTGTGTATGTATGTACATCTCTGTGTGTGTGTGTTTGATTTATTTACTTTAAGCTGAGACACTTACTCATGCAGAGGACTTATAAACCTGAAATTGAATGCATTCTTCCTCTTCTGTTTTCTATGCCAAGACCCTTCTTAGACCTACAATTTCTTGTATGCAAAAATTAGCCCAGTTCTTAGTGTTGGTTCAAAACTCACTCAGTGTAGATCTGCTTCCTAGAGGTGTTCGATTCCAACTTCTCTGGGTTTTCTGATCTCTTGACCCCGTGGAGTGATGACAAGCTCCAGCTCTCCTTCCCAGTGAACACTCAGCTGCTGCCCCAGACTTGTCTTAATATGAATCTGTTTACAGTCCTTTACTGCCAGCAGAATGGTGCATCCTGGGCCATTCTCTGGTATTGAAATACTTCCCCCCCCCTTTTAAATATCTTTCTAGAGGCGCCTTCTCTGAAGACATAAAAAAGAAGGGTGAATGAAAAATCACGAAGAAGGAATATGGCGTGACAGGAGAAGGATGTCTACTCAACAATCTGGTCGGTCCTAATCCTGCTTTTTATATATATACATCCATAAAAGCTCCCTTCAGACTGACAAGCAGCTTGCGTGTGCATCTCAGTGTCTTGGCTCTCAGAGCTGCTTTGCATCTGGAGACTTCTCTATCTTACTGCACTGCTGGAAGGAACCGCAGAGAGGCTTGCTAATTTGATTCCAGTTAAAAAAACGAATTCCATTGCACAGGAATCTACAAATAAAAGTCTTTTCAAGTTGTATGCAAAATAGTTGAGATTGTCTTCTGTGTTTCACTAATTTTTAGATCAACCCATTGTTATGCTATTTTTCTCTTTCATCCTGGAACTTTTTTTCTTTTACAATATGATACCATTTTTTTGTCTTGTTAAAGCCTTTTCTTATGTGTTTTCTTTCCTTTTCTTTTCTTTCTTCTTTTTTTTGTTTTGTTTTGTTACTGATACCATGAATAGCTTGTACTTAAATTTCTGACTACACATGATGGAGAGACGGCTTGGTGACTAGGAGCATGTACCGCTGTATCAGAGGCTCTGGGTTCAGTTCACTGCACCCAAGTTAGGTGGCTAACAACCCCTGTGAGTCCAGCTCCAGAGGATTTAATGCTCCGGCTGCTGTGGGCACCCCCTACTCCTGTGCGCATACCAGTCCACCATATACACATGATTAAAACTCTTGAAAAATTGCTCAGTACAACTAATAATAGAAATGATAAGGAGACACTGATTTTTTTCCTTAAATATACAACTAACATTTTCTTTTATTCCATACTATGTAAGGTGTGCCTAAGTGTCACTGCATTTGTGAGACAGAAAAGTACTCATTGGTAAAGAATGAGAACAGTATTTAAATCTGCACCCAAGAGGGTGTGGCTGGTGCTGCGTCAGGTGTTGGAACACTAGCTAGTTGGTAGTTTTAAGTGGATATTCCTTTCAGTTGAATAAAGCACCACACAGTAAATATTCAATAACATTTTTAAAAAGTCAAAATGAAATTATTTTTCTACCTCTCCATCTTTTACTTCTGATAAATTCAGGTGATTTTTTTTAAATCAATGGAGTAATTTATTTAAATCCAGCCTTTATTGCTTGCATTACTGATATGGCATATTGTTTTGATAATTTTTATTTAATTGAATATTTCTCCAGTTTCTGTGGCAGATCCCCTTGCTCACAATGTATTATCTTCTAGCAAGTAGTTTAACTCTGATTGCATTTTGTTTAGCATTTTCTGTGAATATTGGCAAATGAAGTGTGACCTGTAACTTTTTTTCAGGTTTTAGGTCCTAGATCATATTTTATGTAACATTTTATCATTTTTTTTGTATACTCAGAGTGATTCATTAACCCTGATACTATTTCCTGACCATTTTAGAGAATTTATCTATGGACTCAAATAGTTCCTCTGCTTTCTTTGAGATTATTTTTTGTTTTTCAGTTTCTTCTATTTATGAATAATAATTATTTGTTACATGAAATTCACTTTAATGCAACTGTTTATCTGTTCATTTTATCTTTGTTTTGCTTATATAGTTTCTCTCACTTCTATTTGATTTAGTTGTATTTTACTTTTGATTAATTTTTTTACTGTTTCTCTGTTATTAAAAGCTCAATTTTCAATATGCATATATAATTTTATTTTTTCTTTTCTTTTTTGTTTGAGCTGTCTTTTGAGATAGAAATTAATTGCTCTATATAAAGGTCTCCTAATTGTCTGTGATAGCTCAGGAAGGGTTTTAGGCTAAAAACATGGACAAAGGTGAACAAGACTTTGCTACCCCGCAAAATGTTTGTGAGTGAGTATGTGTGTATTTGTGTGTGTGTTTGTGTGTGAATGCGTATGTGTGTTTATACAACATTATATATATTGATTATTCTGATAACCTTAACTTAACTTTAAGTGGACAACAAACACTGTTAAATATAGAAATAATGGTGTACAATAAAATCTGAAAGTTATGGCAAAAAAAAACATTTTTCTCTTTCCTCCTGGCAACCTCACTTACTGCTTTTTCAGATACTGTGAGTAGGGACATACACTATATTTCATTCTGGTGCTGAATTTTTTTCCAGCAAAATATCCTCCATGTTATTGTGTAAGGTAAATATCACTTTATTGAGGCTGAATAATATTGCACTGTGCTCATACACTGAATTTCTTTGGACAGTCATTTGTCATTGGATGTTTAGGTTGCTCCACATCTTCACCTTCCACATCTTCCACATCACAGAATAATTCTGTGATAGATAAATGAATGTGAATATCTTTTCAAGATTCCAATTTTAATTCTTTTGGACAAGCACCAGAAATGGGGTAACTNAAAAATAATAGTATCATGAACTGTCACAGAGTAAGTCCAAAAGTTGTTTCTTTTAATTTTTAAGTTGAAACACTTTCTCTTTTCTTCTGTTACTTTAATAGTGTATGTGTGTCTCTCTGTGTGTATGCCTGTTTGTATGTATGTATGTGTGTGTATGTATGTGTCTGTGTGTCTGTGCGCGTGTATGTCTGTGTGTGTGTAAATATGTGTATGTGTGTATGTATGTGTGTGTCTGTGTGTGTATGTATGTATATGTGTCTGTGTGTGTGTATGTATGTGTGTGTATGTATGTACATCTCTGTGTGTGTGTGTTTGATTTATTTACTTTAAGCTGAGACACTTACTCATGCAGAGGACTTATAAACCTGAAATTGAATGCATTCTTCCTCTTCTGTTTTCTATGCCAAGACCCTTCTTAGACCTACAATTTCTTGTATGCAAAAATTAGCCCAGTTCTTAGTGTTGGTTCAAAACTCACTCAGTGTAGATCTGCTTCCTAGAGGTGTTCGATTCCAACTTCTCTGGGTTTTCTGATCTCTTGACCCCGTGGAGTGATGACAAGCTCCAGCTCTCCTTCCCAGTGAACACTCAGCTGCTGCCCCAGACTTGTCTTAATATGAATCTGTTTACAGTCCTTTACTGCCAGCAGAATGGTGCATCCTGGGCCATTCTCTGGTATTGAAATACTTCCCCCCCCCTTTTAAATATCTTTCTAGAGGCGCCTTCTCTGAAGACATAAAAAAGAAGGGTGAATGAAAAATCACGAAGAAGGAATATGGCGTGACAGGAGAAGGATGTCTACTCAACAATCTGGTCGGTCCTAATCCTGCTTTTTATATATATACATCCATAAAAGCTCCCTTCAGACTGACAAGCAGCTTGCGTGTGCATCTCAGTGTCTTGGCTCTCAGAGCTGCTTTGCATCTGGAGACTTCTCTATCTTACTGCACTGCTGGAAGGAACCGCAGAGAGGCTTGCTAATTTGATTCCAGTTAAAAAAACGAATTCCATTGCACAGGAATCTACAAATAAAAGTCTTTTCAAGTTGTATGCAAAATAGTTGAGATTGTCTTCTGTGTTTCACTAATTTTTAGATCAACCCATTGTTATGCTATTTTTCTCTTTCATCCTGGAACTTTTTTTCTTTTACAATATGATACCATTTTTTTGTCTTGTTAAAGCCTTTTCTTATGTGTTTTCTTTCCTTTTCTTTTCTTTCTTCTTTTTTTTGTTTTGTTTTGTTACTGATACCATGAATAGCTTGTACTTAAATTTCTGACTACACATGATGGAGAGACGGCTTGGTGACTAGGAGCATGTACCGCTGTATCAGAGGCTCTGGGTTCAGTTCACTGCACCCAAGTTAGGTGGCTAACAACCCCTGTGAGTCCAGCTCCAGAGGATTTAATGCTCCGGCTGCTGTGGGCACCCCCTACTCCTGTGCGCATACCAGTCCACCATATACACATGATTAAAACTCTTGAAAAATTGCTCAGTACAACTAATAATAGAAATGATAAGGAGACACTGATTTTTTTCCTTAAATATACAACTAACATTTTCTTTTATTCCATACTATGTAAGGTGTGCCTAAGTGTCACTGCATTTGTGAGACAGAAAAGTACTCATTGGTAAAGAATGAGAACAGTATTTAAATCTGCACCCAAGAGGGTGTGGCTGGTGCTGCGTCAGGTGTTGGAACACTAGCTAGTTGGTAGTTTTAAGTGGATATTCCTTTCAGTTGAATAAAGCACCACACAGTAAATATTCAATAACATTTTTAAAAAGTCAAAATGAAATTATTTTTCTACCTCTCCATCTTTTACTTCTGATAAATTCAGGTGATTTTTTTTAAATCAATGGAGTAATTTATTTAAATCCAGCCTTTATTGCTTGCATTACTGATATGGCATATTGTTTTGATAATTTTTATTTAATTGAATATTTCTCCAGTTTCTGTGGCAGATCCCCTTGCTCACAATGTATTATCTTCTAGCAAGTAGTTTAACTCTGATTGCATTTTGTTTAGCATTTTCTGTGAATATTGGCAAATGAAGTGTGACCTGTAACTTTTTTTCAGGTTTTAGGTCCTAGATCATATTTTATGTAACATTTTATCATTTTTTTTGTATACTCAGAGTGATTCATTAACCCTGATACTATTTCCTGACCATTTTAGAGAATTTATCTATGGACTCAAATAGTTCCTCTGCTTTCTTTGAGATTATTTTTTGTTTTTCAGTTTCTTCTATTTATGAATAATAATTATTTGTTACATGAAATTCACTTTAATGCAACTGTTTATCTGTTCATTTTATCTTTGTTTTGCTTATATAGTTTCTCTCACTTCTATTTGATTTAGTTGTATTTTACTTTTGATTAATTTTTTTACTGTTTCTCTGTTATTAAAAGCTCAATTTTCAATATGCATATATAATTTTATTTTTTCTTTTCTTTTTTGTTTGAGCTGTCTTTTGAGATAGAAATTAATTGCTCTATATAAAGGTCTCCTAATTGTCTGTGATAGCTCAGGAAGGGTTTTAGGCTAAAAACATGGACAAAGGTGAACAAGACTTTGCTACCCCGCAAAATGTTTGTGAGTGAGTATGTGTGTATTTGTGTGTGTGTTTGTGTGTGAATGCGTATGTGTGTTTATACAACATTATATATATTGATTATTCTGATAACCTTAACTTAACTTTAAGTGGACAACAAACACTGTTAAATATAGAAATAATGGTGTACAATAAAATCTGAAAGTTATGGCAAAAAAAAACATTTTTCTCTTTCCTCCTGGCAACCTCACTTACTGCTTTTTCAGATACTGTGAGTAGGGACATACACTATATTTCATTCTGGTGCTGAATTTTTTTCCAGCAAAATATCCTCCATGTTATTGTGTAAGGTAAATATCACTTTATTGAGGCTGAATAATATTGCACTGTGCTCATACACTGAATTTCTTTGGACAGTCATTTGTCATTGGATGTTTAGGTTGCTCCACATCTTCACCTTCCACATCTTCCACATCACAGAATAATTCTGTGATAGATAAATGAATGTGAATATCTTTTCAAGATTCCAATTTTAATTCTTTTGGACAAGCACCAGAAATGGGGTAACTAATCATATAGGAATCCTACTTTCAGGATTTGAGCAAATGCCACTCCATTTTTCATATGGCTGCACAGTTTTACATTCTTGCAGTATCGTGCGGTGGCAGGATTGTGCAGGTCTCACTAAGGTGTGTAGTCTTGGTATAAAGGGACGGCTCACCGCAGCTTAGTTTGCACGTCTCTGCGGTAGAATGATGCTGGGCAGTGTTTCCCAAACTTGCCAGCCAGGTCTGTGTCTCCTCTGGAGAATTGTCTGTGCAGATCCTTGGGCTAATTCCAATGGGTAATCTGTGGTTTTGCGGCTGAGTTGTAGGGATTCCTCGTGTGTTTTGGAGACGAAGCCCGTGTGGATGTGTGGTTTGCAGTCTTTTTCTCTCTTTTCCCCGTTGCCATTTCAAGTTGGCGCTTGTCTGCTTTCCAGGGCTTTTGGTTCAGCGTAGCCCTGCCGATCTGTTTCGGCTCGTGTTGCCTTTGCTTTTGGTGTTATGTTCACAGAACCATCGCCAACACCAATACCACGAAGTCTCCCCAATGTTCTCTTTTCGAAGTCTGGCTGTTTGGCGACCTTATATTTGCATCTTGAGTCCATTTTGAGCTGAGTTTTGTACATGGTACAAGAGTCCAGTTTCGTTTTTCTTCATGTGTGGATGTCCAGTTCTCTCAGTACTGTTTGGTGGAATAACTGTCCTTTCCCCTTGTGCTGGACCCGTGCACATGTGAAGATAAAACAGACCATTCTGGACTTTGTCTTGTCTCATTGATCTTCATGTCGATAGGATTTTAGTGTATGTTGAAGTCAGGAAGTGATCTCCAGCTTCATCTTCCTCAAGATAACTTCAGTTATTTAGAGTCCTTTGTGGCTACGTAGGAATACTGAAGTTGACTATTGAAATGTCTTTTTAAAATATTATGATGGGCTTTGAGTTGGATCTATCAGTTGCTGTGGACTGTGTGGGAAATTTAAGGATATTGTCTTACAATCCATAAACACAGAATGCTTTTCCACTGTCTTTCCTACCTTGTCCCATCAGTATTTTGTGGTTTTTCACTGTGCCATTTTTGTGCCTTTTTGTATCTATTCCAAAGTATTTTGTTCTTTCTGATGCTATTACAGATGGGACTGTTTCCTTAATTTCTTTTTGAGACTAGTTACTAATGCAAGTATTTTTGTATGTTCCTTTTGTATCTTGCAACATTGTTGCATTGGTTTATTTATTGTCTCAGCATTTTTAAGGTCTTTTATTTAGAATTTTGTGTAAGATCATCTCATTTACAAATAAAAATTATTTTATTTTCATTCTGATTTGGGTTTCTTTTTGGGCATCTTTGTGTTATTTCTAATATTACAGAGAAATGCTGTTTCTTTCTTCTTTTAAGCATAGACTACGCTGTCAGCTGTGTATTGTTTGAGCTACACTACGATTTAAATGTATTTCCACTTTAAAACTTGTGTTGAAATTTAATCACCAATGTACTGTGAAATGGAATCATTAAGAAGTACTAGGACACGGGGGCTCTGCCGTCATGAGTGGGGTTAGTATCATTATATGAAGGTGATCTCTCTCTCTCTCTCTCTCTCTCTCTCTCTCTCTCTGTCCTTTCCTCCCTTCCTTCCTCCCAAGTGATGATTCAGCACTATCACCAGCAGCTTCTGCCTTGGGCTGGGCTTCCCATCACAGAACTATGAGAAGGTACATTTCTTTCTGTATTCCAAGGACTTCTCAGATACTCTGTTATAGCTCAAAACAGTAAGACAGGGCGTCTTTATGTCTTTTAAAATATACAGATGCCATTCCCTTGAATTCAAGGGTAACCTACTCCACATAGTAACTTCCAGGACAGCCAGGGTTAAGGATATAGAGTGAGACTCTATTTTTAAAAAGACGATTAATATCTAAAAAACAAAATCCACGAATATGACAGAGAACCATGACAAATAATAAGAATTGATATGTAAAGTGTATTTCTCATAACAGTTTTTGGTCTGTGTTTTGGTCTCTTATAGCCCTGACTGGCCTCAAACTCTGCATAGATTGACTGACTTTGAACTCCCCATCCTCCTGCCTCTGCCTCCAGGATGCTAGAACTAAGGGCATGTACCACCTCACCGTAAAATGCATTTCATTGGCTTTTTCTCTCTCATTTCATGGTTGGTGAAGCAACTTTCAGAGTTATTTTCACTCCAGTCTCAGAAGGATTCTGTGAAGCAAGCAGGGGGCATGTGATGTTAATCCATTTTATACGTGAGAACATTAAGACTCCTGGAAGTCAACATTGTCTTCAGGTCCTCAAGTTTCAGTGGGATGTCTGGAAGTTGAGCCCAAGTCTCTTGCCTCTTAGTCCTATATTTACTGCACAATGTCACAATAATCCAAATCCATTCCGAACTGAAACACTTCAGTGTGGAGTCTTTTCTCGTAGTTGGCTACAAATGATATATAATTTTAATAACATATGCTTATTTCCAGAGAAAGGATTTTATCTCCATTCTATGCCAATGTTATTTTAATGTGTGACATTACATAGCAGGCTGCATACTTTTCCATGAGAAAAAAATTAGAAAAAATGTTTGCATGTATCTATTTCGGAAGATCATTCTAATTTAAGGAATGGTGATGATTGAAACCCCAGACTTCAGAAAAAAATTAGACTAAGAATCTTTGTTACATCTTGACTCTGGCCTCCTTTGAAGCCAAAGCCATTCTAATGAGAAGCCCGTGGAAGGCTCTTCAACTTCCATCACGAATTTAGTGAATGAAGCCACAGGCCAGGTGGGTGTCAGGATCTAATGCCTTTTCAATCCTCAGTGCTCATCACTGCTGCTTCCTTCAGGGGTGAGTCACTTTGTAACAACTGGAGTGACAGTAATACCTATCCTTATTTCTACTTAAGCCTTCTGAATTTACAAAGCCCATTCCCAGTTACTTTTTATAAAGCTGCGAGAAAGGCAGGCTGGATTATGAACCCTAGTTTGGAGACACGGCAACAGCTCACGGCTAGAGTCCTGTCTGAGTCCACACACGGCCTGACCTGACACTCTATGGATCTCTGGGAAAGATCTTTGTTGTCCCTTTGCTTTTTCTTTTTCAGCCATGTGTTTGTGTGGAGGTCATCTTGAGAACCAGGAATGTTAAACGTTACCTTGTTCCACGCTGCCATGGCAAGATCATTGATCGTCTTACAGTAGTGAAGGGACCATTTCTCTTTTGAAGATGTCAAACACCTTAAGACAAAAATACAGGGTGTAATTGTAATCTGCCACTATGAAGTATGAAGTGGATTCGGTGACTGAAAAAAATCAGAAACAAAAGCTGAAACACGTTTATCTGTCTGATCTCACTGGTGCTATCTTTATAGCCAATTGCCCATTTTCTTTTCTTGGTGTAATACTCCTAAGTATCTATTGAATTTGATGAGATAAATGTGCCCGCAGATCAATGCAAGTTTGCGCATGCATGTGTGCACACACACACACGCACACGCACACACACAAGAGAGAGAGAGAAGGCAGTGATGACCATGTACATGTACCCAGATGTCCATGTGCCCGTAGGTACCACAATGTGTTCCACAGAGGTTAAAAAGAGGCAGGATCCCAGAGTGAACACTGTTTCTAAAACAGGAGTCAGAATGCTGGTCTCCCTGGCCACATCCATAGGCGACATGAACACAAAGGCGGCCCTCCAGGGTCTTAGAAAAAGACTGTCCAGTTCCCTGGGTGGGCAATAAATCAGGATGTCTCAGCTTTGTTAGCCAAGGGTGGGGTGATTTGCAAGGGAGTCTCTCTCAGTTCTGAAAACAGCCTCTATGCCACACAGTGGCTTCTTTCTTTTTCAACACACTGTGATCCTCACCGCCTAGCTGTGTGTTCTTTTAAAAAGTCTCTACTTGCAAACACCCCTTTTTGGAATGGTAAGTGGCAGGGAGGAGGCTTTCTGTTCTCGAAGGCTTAGTTAAACTAGTGGGTGACAGCCTGTTGCGATGTGCATGTGTTTTGCTTGTCATTGTCCTGACTCTGAGTCTGGGATAATCAGGCTATGCCTCTGTTCTGCACGGTGGTGGGGTCATTGGTGTGATTATTCTGGAACAGTTTCCCCGCGGCTCTGCATGTTGTGGCATCATCCACGTGAGCATGCTTGGACAGTGGGGCTCTGCCTGTGCTCTGAGGCCTGTGGGGTCATCAATAGGAGCCTCCTGATAGTGGCTCAGTTGTCCACTCAGTCGGTATAGTCTTCCTCAGGATTGAGGCCCTAGTCCTGCTTCCCATTCTTTTGCAGGTCTCTGTTCTCTAGAAGGAGCAGACAGGGCTCGCCAGGAGGAAGCATGGTTTGGGGAAAGGTGGAATGCACAGGAGAAAACAGATCTCTACAGCACAGCGGGCTAAGCCTTAAATACTCTGGGGAAAACAAACAAACAAACAAACAAGGAAACCAGACACCATCCCTGGGTAGAGGGAGGAAAGTGGCAAATGCCTCATTCAGTTTGGACAGCAGTAAGATGCCTGTGAGTCCCTAAAGAGTAGGCAGGGAGATGGTGCATCTTATGTGCTTCAGCTCTTCTCAGTAGCCACACATGCACACACACGCATGCACATGCACACACACATGCACACACACACCAAGTTAAAAAGAAATAGACAAAATTAATTGTAATGATGCATTTTATTTAAATCAATATAAGCTAACTGGTATCATTTCAACACATTATCAGTAAAACCATCAGTAAAATAAAAAGAGATTTTTTAACATTTTTTCTCCCATATAGGCTTTAGAGTGGGGTTTATTTTATTCTTATAGCGCATCTTGTTTAAGACCAACCACATTTAAGAGCACAATAGCCGTATAGTGCTACCCTATTGGGCGGTGCGTGCATGGCCCTGAAGAAGGAGGACAGCTAGGGGTGGGAGCCAGTAGCTTTTGCTTTGGGCAGGGATGGCTGGGAGATCTGAGCATGAAGCCAGCATGGCTGCCATCTCCCAGGTAACTTTGCCAAGCATGGCCTCGATTGTTTGCCTCTTTAAGCAGATCCTTTGACATGCTAGGAAGTTCCTGTCAAGTATCAAAGCAATAGCCTAAGCCTTTACTTTTTCCTTGCTCCGTGGTAATGTCCAGATTCCTCAACCTGCCGTTTGCGGCCCTTCTCCATGTTGGCTCCATTGACTAGCCCATGCCCAAGGTGTGTTCTTCTACCTTCTAGTGCCTACCATTATACCAGCTCTGCCTTTGGACTTTTCTGTCTGGTTTGAGTTTGGTGGCTGTTTTTGTTTGTTTGGGCAGGGTCTCATGTAGCTTAGACTGGCCTCCAACTTGCCATGTCCCTCGAATGTCTGATCCTCTTGCCTTCACTCAGCAAGTGCTGGGGTTCCAGGCACGTGTTACCGTGTCTAGATTATATAGTGTTTAGGATCAAGCTCGGCCTTGTGCATTCTAGGCAAGAACTTTACCAACTCAGCCACATTTCCAGCCCAGCTCTACTTGAAAAATATAACAGAGTTCTCTTTGTGACATGTTTAATGGTTCAGTGTTTTGAAAGGGTCACCACAAGAATGAAGATATAAAATGACTTGCTTATACCTTATGAAATACTTATGTGTGTTGGGGTGGGGATGATGTATGTACAAGGTGGTGTGTTCAAAGTATTCACATGCAGAGATCAGAGGAGAGCTTTGGATGTCTTCCTCTCACTTTTCCACCTTAATTTTTGAGACAGTGTCTCTCATGGTACCTGAAGCCTGCATTCCAACTGAGCTGGCCAATGAGCTCTCTGGGGTCACATGTCTTTGTTTCTCAAGACTGGGGTCATTACAGGCATGTATGACCATGTCCAGATTTTATGTTTGGCATTCGTTAGGCCCATACCTAAATTATCAACAAACTTTTATAACCTTACAATTGATGAGTACCCTCCCAAACAATTCAACTTAATATTCAGAGAAGCAGCTCAATAGGTTTTTCATAGTCATTCTTGTTTCTGTGTCAATTAACTAAATGGTGTGTCACAATGACAAATACAGGTCTGGCAGGAACAAAGATGACTCTTGGTAAGCATGGGACTCTTCTGTAAGGAGCAGATATGAGCAGATGTCACATGGCATCCTACTGGCCTCAGGATTCAGTCTGGTTACCTAGGCTGTGTCTTGCAGAGAGGCTTAAAAGCCTTGGGTCCAGTGGGTGTGTGAAGTAGCAGCTAGGGATGGTTCTGCTGATTCTGGTTAATCTGACATTTGACACTAGACATAAGATAAAGCGTTTGCTCTCCTGGCTTGCATTTCCCCTTAGAATCCCTTTTGCTTATCCCATCTCTTATCTCTTGCCATCAAAGGTCATGGATAGGCAGAAGAGTAGTTAGTCCCCAAAGATTTCCACATCCTGATTCCCGGCACCAGTGAATATGTCATCTTACATGGCAAAGAGTACTTTGAGGCTGTATGAAGCTATATCATGAGATGGGAAGGTTTTCCTAGATTATCTGGGGAATCAAATCTAATGATGTCTAGTTATGTGGGTCCTCAAGAACATTGACTAGAGGCACACGTCAGTGGAAGAGGACTTCAAAGTCACTTGGCTGTGCTTGCTTTTTCACTGGCTGTGCTTCTTAATTTACTTTGTGTTGCACTTTGTTCAAATGTTTTACTTTAATTTATATTTTTAAATTTGTTGTTGGGAGAATTTCTTTGTTTTTACAGCATAAAGTGAAGCCAGAATAAAACAGAAATATAGGTAGATGCTATTTTTTTGATCTAGCATTGTGCCTTGCCCGTATTTGATATGTTCCAATAAGTGCAGACAATAGTTTGATAATTCCCATTTCTTCCCATAGCAAGTGCTAATTATGCTGTTTGACACATATGCCTTCTACCTGAAATGTTTGGAAAGCTTCCAACTTCCTGTATTCCCTGAAGGGACAATAAAGGGAATACAGTTCAAAGCTGATGATACTAGAGGTCTCATCAGTATGCGAGACACGGTGAGGAAGAGGGTCACTCTGAGACACCTTGGGAGACACGGTGAGGAATAAGACACTCTGAGACACTTAGGGGACATGGTGAGGAATAAGACACTCTGAGACACATTAGTGAGAGCTTGGGACCACCAACAGTGGGTTTTACAGGCTCAGGTAAGATGAAGCAGCTCCTGCCCACAGTGAATATCTGGCAGGAGGGCTAATTGTATAATTATTTCACCAACCTTTACATCCATTGCTTTCCTCAATGGCCGACCTAGGTTAAATCATAGCTTCTTAGATACAAAGATGTTGAAAGACAGTAAAAAATATGAAGAGAGTACAGGCTTGGAGAAATTTTCAGAGGCTTCTATATTTAGGCTTTTAAAGTCTCATGCTTCTAATATTGACTTAAGATATTTTACCATTTTCAAAGCTATGGAAAGGGTATGCTCAAAATACATTACATACATGTATAAAATTTCATAATGAAACCCATTATTCTGAGTGAATATACTCTAAAATATCATCAAATAAATGATGTATAATGAGAAGGCCTACAAACAACAGCTATGAAAGCAGGACATGCTAAAAAAAAAAAGATGGATGTCTCTTCAGCACCCTACAGCTCCACAGCCTAGGTTTTCTACAGATCTACCGTGATTTCATAATCTGTTCACTGTCCATAAACATCACGAACATTATCACATTCAGAAACTTAGAAAATTTGTCAAAATCTCCCTTTAGTCATTTTTCTTTCTGACAGTACATTCTCAGTTCCCGTTTCCTATCTTTTTCGCTGGTCATATATTATAAATAGGTTAACATTTTGGATACTTCCATCCTATCCTATCCGATCATAAATCTTTCTTTTTCTGAAGAAGCTGAGGGTAAATTATAGTTGATATATTTAATGGAAAGGCATGTTCTAGGAATCTATAATAATTCCATAATAATTCAGATCTTTGGGGATTTCTATGATGAACTGTTAAGAACTGTAATAAGGGACTGGAGTAATAGCTCAATGGCTAAGAGCACTGGCTGCTACTCCAGAGGCCCAGGTTCAGTTCCCAGCTCCTACATGGCAGCTCACACCTGTATGTAACTTCGGTTCCAGGGCACCCAACACCCTCACACGTGCATTGCAGGCAAACACCAATGCACATAAATAAAAAAATAAATAATAAATAAAAAGGAATTGCATTTCAGATTTGTGAGATACAGTATTTTTTGACACTTTTAAGCTAGACATAAGATAAACTAAATGCTTTAAAGGTTATAGAAATCTTTTATTTGAAGAAAACACTTACTTTTGAGAAAACCAGACTGGATAAATAAACCAATCTCCACATTACAGAGCCTCCCAACACAAAACATTGTATATACAGCATGACATCCCTGAAGTTGTTTGGCATGGGCCACATGAACATTTATTAGTGATTTCAGATCCAATGACTACATTTAAAGTTACATATTTCAATGTTTTACTAAGTGGAATTTCCACTGGTTGAATTCTAAGGAATAGTATTTCCTTATTTTAGGCTGTTATAGGAAATTTCAAGAAATCAAGGGTAGAGAAAAGAAAATATATTAGAATGTAGAGTCCGGAATGGTTGTTTGCTGGAGGTAGTGACCTCCACGGTGTCAAACAGAAACAGAAACAGAAACTATCTGTCTTCTGGAGTAGAGCAAACAGCGTGGAAGCTCACGGAGCTTTGCTCAACAAATGCCATATTTTTTCCTGAGTTAATGTTATTAGTAGTGTCCATTTCTTCAGACAGTTCCTTCTGTCATCTCCAAAGACTTCCATAACCTCACTTCCCCTCAGATCGTAATGGTTGTCGATGAATTACTAACAGAAGGTATTTGAATTTGGTTTCCTGTGTAGAACCACATGAAATTAATGATAGTTATTTTTCCTACTTAACTGAGAGAAAAAAAGTGGTTTAAACTTTTGTTATTCAATATTGTCTATAAATACAAAGATGATGGTGAATATTTATATGGGATTTCTCTACTTTAACCACAAAGTTTTTTTAACTTTCTTTTTATTTATTCTTTGTCTTTCACATTATGCCTTCTGATTTCCCCACCTCCCCCCCACTCATAGTAAAACAAAATGAAATTTAAGAGAAAAAAGTGGGAAAAAAGGAAAAAGGGGAAATCTTATTATGGAAGCTGCAGTGTGACACAGGGAGTCACACAGTAAAAAAAAATCAAAGAATCGTTGATCTGGTTCAAGGTCCCTGGTCTCTGCTACGCCATTGATGCTGGACCCTCACTGGGATCCTTCCTAGACATCCTGTTGTTGCCCTGTGTAGTGGAGATCTTACAGTCCTGGGCCCACAGAACCAACCTCACCCCCACTCTGTGCTCCAATGGATCACAGATGAGGTGGATGCTGGGGTAGGCCTGGGCAACTATAGGACTGGTCAGCCTGTTAGCTTTCCCTTGCCTTCACCATCAGGGTGGACTCTAGCAACACCCTGACTCGTTCACCCCCTGCAGCAATGAGCAAGGGGTAGGGCCAGCCTTCCTCACTCTACATCCTCAGGGTCTGCTCTCCCATGCCCACGCCTCCAGGGCCAGCTCCACTGTATTTTCCAGGTGATGTGTGGGGGTCAGTCTCCCAAGTGCTGCAGCCAATGAGGGGCAAGGACAGCTCTCCTGTTCCTATGACCTCACAGCCAGCTCCTCTACCCACCTCATTGATAGGCAGGAGTGGGATAGGGTGGGTGACTCTCTCCACAGCCCATACCACCACCTGACAGATGAGCAATGGGGAAGCCCTCCCATGACCTTGGGACCAGCTTTCCCACACCTCTGCCAACAGGGTTGGCTCTATTGTGCAGCCAAGGTGAGGTGCAGGGCCTGTTCTCCTGATGGTTGCAGCTAGTGGGGGAGAGGGACAGGTCTCCCATTCTTATGACCTTGGGGTCAGCTCTCCCACCTGCCTCAGGCATTGATGGGCTGAGTTAGTAGGGTGAAGCTCTTACTGGCCAGATTGCCCCAATGCCCCTTGGGAAGGATGACAGCCTACTGGTTAGCTGTGCTGATTTCAGCTGGATCATCGATGTTCTCCACACAAGATCAAGGTGTTGGAAATGGTTTGGCTGCTGACTGGAAATGTGGTGTTATTATTTTTTATAGTATTCATGTTTATATTTCTGAAGTTGATTTTCTTTTTTAAGGCTTTTCAAACAAGTTATGGTGCAGTAAAAAGCATTCACCATCAAATGTGCCCATCTTCAACATCTTAACTGTTTATTCCTAATCCCCCCCCAATGAATGTTTTCTTTCCCTTTTGGGCCAGCAGAGTTTCAGGAGGCAAAGAAGAAAGCCAGGATCTTGACAAAAGAGAGCCCTTTCTCCACACAAAAGACATGAGAAACAAGGGTAGTTTAATCAACCAAACAAAAATGCTACCCCACATCCTGACTCTCCCTGGGTAACTTGTATTTGTTGGAGGCATCGTCTTAAAAAATGCCTTTAAGGAGGGTTTGCAAATCCCCAGAGCTCCAAGTTCAAGTTTGGCATGGTAGACAAAGTGGGATTTCCAACTCATTTAATCTGGGGAATCTGATTGCCAGACCCTCTCCTAATTTCATTGTTCTATGTTTTTTTCTCTTGTTGAGGATGTTATTGGGTGAAACTTATAGTATATAACTCATCTTGGCACAAGAGGGGACAGTTACTGTTCTGTGATGTGAAGTCTTTCAGAGGTTTGTATCCCTGGTTGATTTACCACTCTGATGACCCCATCCCTACCCCATGTATTGTTGCTGCACAGTTTAAGATCTAAGAAAGATTCTGTTCTAAAAGATGCTATTTTCCTACATACACATCTGCATAAATCCTGATGCCCTGCTAGGGAGCTAGTCTCAACGCGGTGGCTAATCCCTCCTCTCTTATACTCTTTTATCTTGGTAGCACCTGGAACAAAGACCTATTTTCCCTCTAGAACGCAGGTTTAGTTGACTGGTTACAGATAGCACAGAACTCATGCTGGGTAGGACAGAAGACAGACTGTCTCCTGACAGCAGTACCCAGCAGTCAATGCAACTCCTTCCCAGGGCTCTGCATTATCCTCAAGCTTCCAGACAAAAGAGGCTGAAGTCTTCTGTCTCTTGGCTCAAGATGTCAGCCATTTTGCCCACTTCCAAGTCTCATTGTTGACTTTCTTCTTACCACAGCCTAGGGCACTGCTCCTCTTCAAGGTGTCTCTTCAGCACTGTTCTCTTCCCCATGCGAAAATTGTTTTTTCTTTTCTAATCATTCAGCGTCCTGTCCACATTCCTTTCTGGTGCTTCTGGATTTTCTCTTCTTGTCCCTGTGGTTAATTTACTGCATGGTTTCCATATTAGAACATGGGGATGGAGCAGGAATGATATCGAATTTTCTTTCCATCTTCCTAGTCCCAGGCACAGACCTGAAACTCGGTGGTCAGAAATGCAGAAGCCATAAAACCAGCAGGTCAGGCTTTCCCTGGAGGGGCATGGCAAAGGGAGAGACTTAAGAATATGGTTGCTGCTAGTATCCCTGAAGCCTTGTGAAGAGGGATTGGTCTTGCACCACGGGGGGAGGTTTCTGACCCCCAAAACCTTAAGCCATAGAAGGCCCATTTGTGGATGTCTAGGATACCTTATGAGAGAAGCCTAGAAATTTCTTCCCAAGCTTGAAGCTTGATTCTACTTTGAAGAGACAGGCGTGTAATGCACCCTCTTCACCTTCAAATAAAACAGACACTAAATGCTGGTAGGAACACTGGACTGGCCTAGCTACAGTCTAAAACTTTATGTCCCAGCTCTGTGGCAAACTTTCAGAAACTTTACTGGTGGCCTACTTCACTGGGCTTGTAAACTGTCTGTCAGCAGCTCTCTCCCAGGAGTCTTGCCAACACAGTGTGACATCTATACATTTTCCATGAAACACAGTCTTTTTCCTTGTCTCATATGTTGGTAGAAAGCTCTTTCCCCTCACCAAGACAACTTCTGGGTTTCTTTGGGTTCTGCTCACACTCACCTCCCAGTCCAATGTTGCCAGGTTCAGGTCAAGTGTCTGAAGCACTCTGCAGGCCAGGGCTACACCTCTGGGGAGGGCCTTTACCTCCTCTCTAGCCAGTATCT
>LOEQ01006258.1:26429-50451 GCA_001685075.1 Bramus lutescens | reverse complement strand
GCTGTGGTCCTGGGATGGAGGCTTGCTTCTAGATGCTGTGGTCCTGGGATGGAGGCTTGCTTCTACTGATGCCTGCAGAATTCCTCGGAAAGAACGGAACAGAACTACAGTGCCGAGGCAGGGGAAACCCGGCTCGGGATCCAGCCCCTTTCCAAGAATAGATTTTTGTAGATTGGTTTCAGAACAACAAAGTCTATCCCCAAGAAAGAGAAACTTCCTTCTCAGCAGTAGTGGATCTATTGCTAGTGTTTTGCACACAGGGGAAAGGGGAACTCAGAGATCTCTAGTTGTTTCCACAGACCTGGAACCTGAAACCCAGAAGGAAAGCAGCTTACCCTGACACTCTCAACTTGGCTTACAACCAGATCTTGGGGCTTCCAGACCAATCTCCCTTCACTGTGACGCACTGCCCTTTGGTGATGACACACTGACTGCCCTTTGGTGTGGGGCCGCTGTTGGGGGTGAACCAAAATCATTAGAAAATTAATGTTTCCTGAAATATCACCTGCAATTTATTGCACTCAGAATTTCACACTGATAAATAACCTCTCTCTCATTAACATGCAGGCGCCCTACAATTAGCACTCTCATTTGCACTGTGTAAACAGCTTCTCACTGCGCCTTTTACCTCTTTGTTCAAACAAAGATTTCTGTTAGCAAAGCAACAAGGAGGAAATCAGTAGCAGGTGAGAGCTTATTTTTAATTATATTGAGATTGACTGTTGTTCTCCAAATCTTCTCTAATTCCCCCAAGATATTTATTTGCAGACCCGAGTTTCCAATCTATGAAAGCAGCAGCCATTTCGGAGCTTTATTTACTAAATGAAAACACAAATGGCAGCAGCCATTTCCTGGCGCAGTGCCAAGGGAGGCAGCATGGGTGGGGGTAGGGGGGCGGTGATGATGCTGGATCCAGCTTTGCCCTAGGAAGCCAGGCAATCACGGGGAAGAGCTGAGTGTCGAAGGTGCTGAAGGGCAAGCCTTTGGCAGGTGATGGACTCAGTGTCATCATGGCAAAGCCCACTCGAAAACAAATTTCAACTCCTGCTACCTGGAGCCAAACTGATTTCATGTCCTTACTGAAAGGATCCTTCCTCGCTGGTTGCCAAAGATGAGAAATGGTGTCTGCCAAGGATGAAGGGACTGGCTTATGCCATTGAATGGCCAGAATAAAGATGGTCTATTACTACAACTTTTCTCTGAGGTCCAGAATCTCTTTGGAAACCCTTACCAACTGATACTCAAAACACAAAACTCTGCACCTGTTACTGTTTCCACTCTGAAATTTGTCTTCCTTGAACTGACATCATCTCTCTCCAGAATTTTTTACAAGTTGGGGGATTCCATTCTGGGGAAAAAGTCCCTTTCTACCTGACAACATTATGTGATTATATACTGCTAGAGATAAATCCGTGTCTCCCAAGCCTGCTCCAGTTTATATGGGCCAAGTCCCTTTATTGTTGGTGGAATGTGACTTCCAGCGCTCTCGTTACTCCGGTTGTCGTCTACTTTAGGATACTCTGCAGGTCTGAAAGCCCCTTGACAGTGAGCTGTCAAGAAGTGAGCACAGCACTCACAGATTCTCCCAATGCCACCTGTTTCTTGGCTGAGGACCTGCCCACTGCTCTTGAGTAGTTAGTTGACTGAGTTACTAACTACTGCAAAAATAGACTCCTTAAAATCCACCCGTTTTCTGTAGGAACAGAAAAGCCCTCCTACTGAGGAACCTGGCTATCACATGCAAAGCCATTTTGTTTATCATCTTTGAGCTCTTTCCATTAGTTGTTTTTTGCATTTTATGAAACATTTCATTTTTCATGAAGCATTTTTGTAATAACCACAAGAGAAAGGCAAGGTTGCAGCCTTTTAACCCCATCTCAAAAGTGAAGAACTAGCCTTCCAGAGGTAATGACACCCATTGTCATCCAGATGTAGGCTTCCAGCCCTGTTTCTGATTGAAGGGCCAGCCCTGTGTTTACTGCACAGCTGGTCTGTTTAAGGGATTCGTAGGAGGGAGGGAGGAGGGCAGATAAACAATTTCTGGGTCAATGGATTAAGGCTTTAAGTTCTCAAGTTCAGCATCGCTTACTTCCTGGCCCCTCATCTTCTGTCATTTGTCCAAAGAGTCAGGCTGATAGGACATTATCGTGGCTGTAAAGCTGTAGGATGAAATATTCCCCTCCTTTCATAAGCAGACCAGAGAAAGAGGCACTCGTCTCCAGGCTAAGATAGAGCTTGAATCTGAATTGTTTACTTTACACCGATTTTTATCCTCGGCTTAATGCCTTCTTTAATTCTGCCTTCGTTATGTAAGTCGTTAAAAAAAAACTTAAGGAAAGTAGCCAATAATTGAAAGTGAAACAATTTTACCTAGAAATCTAAACCAGGAAAAGTTACTACCACTTTTCAGTTACTTTGCATGCAAGGCAAGAATTGAAGCACCGTCTCACTCTCCTTTTCCTATCAAAGGAAGCCCTTAGAAGTCGCTGGCAGAACTGGGGTCTCTCACTGCTGTCATTAGGTAAAGACTCTGAACAGTACAATGACCAAGGAGCCAGTCACCACCTGAGGGTGGGGTCCCTTTAAGGGGTCAGGGGTGTGTTCTGAGAATCTAGGCTTTAGAATGTTTTCCAGACTAGCGATCTTCCACTTTATAAAAAGCTCTGGGGATGGCTATTGGAAGTGCAGGTGATTTGATTCTGCCGCAGAGGTCCATGTGTTGGCATCCTGGGACATTGAGCAGTGTAACTGGGTAGCTCTCCTGCTCCTTTCGTAAGTTGGGATACAGCTGTGACGGTGACGGTGACGGGGATGCTTCCGCCTGACAATTCGGAGGTGAAATTTTCATCTCGCCAAGCCAGAGAATTAACCCTCTTCACCAGCGAGTCAGATCTAGAGGTATAAGCCATGCGTGCCTTACTTGGGTTCAGTTTGGCTCTTAATCAATTGTCTGGGGCCTTTGCAGCCTCCAGGCTGATGCCACCAGGCGAAAGAGAAGTGCTTTGATTGGGGATGATTTAGAAGAAGGTCCTGTCAATCATGTGTCGGCAGAAGAGGCTGAATGTGGCTCTTGCAGTGTCCTGGCCTGAGTAATGTTGCCGTTGTACAACACTTCTGCACTCAGTGCACCTCTGCATAACTCGACAAATGCACTCAATGCCACCTCCCCGTAACTCTACAAATGAATGCACCTTCTCAAGTTTTCTTTTTAATATCCTGCATCTGAATGCTGAAGAGTGTCTGCACATTAGAATTAATGTCAGTCTGAGACGTGATAAATACGATTTTAATGTTTCTTCTGAGAAGCTCCACTGGGGTACCATTTTATTGTCTCCTGTCTCAAAGGCTTAAATCTCTTTTCGCTGCCTTCAGTTCATACGATGAAAACATGTGAAATCACTGGGATTTATATAGGCAGATTTGGCAGCTCCTTATTTTTTTTTAACTTGGACTGTCAGATATAAATCAACGTTACAGCACTCTTTCCAAGAATGTGTTAGAACGCGCATGTGTTGGGGAGACGACGTAGTATTTCTATTATAATTTTGTTTGTTAGGTGTGATTTGAATTGTTTGGTTTGTTTTCTAACACTCAAATTTGTGGTTATTTAGCTAGTTCTCCTCAGCTGCCCTTACTCTTGGCTGTCAGATTCTATTTTTGCTTCCTGCCTTTATCCCAGCCCAGCCCTCCCACCCATCTTTCAAAACCTAATTTTGGTACTACTTTCTCTGAAAAGTTTTTTTTTTTCTGATAGCTCTGTACCCACCTTTCCTTAGACTTTCTTAAAAAATGTATTGCTAGGATCATAATAATGAACATTTATTGTACATTTTATAGTTATTAGCTCTCTGTACCAGTTAATCTATTACAGCATGAGTTGTTCTGTTAGCTAAATGTGTCTTGTTTTCCCAGTTCGATTGCAGTCATCACGGCAAAGTCCATATTTTGCACATCTTCATTTTTTTAAGTACAATTTTATTCCTGATGGCATGCACCTAGGTCCAGACACAGGTGAACAGTCAAGGCATGGATGCACATTCCTCTGTCATCAGCACTCTTGATAAAGACCTCTGCTTGCAAACTCTCTTAAGGTGCAGCAAGTATCCTTTGATTGCATACACTACAAAGACAATCTCGTATGCCTTATTCATTGCTGCATCTCCACACTTCAGTTTCTGAACTAAACTGCCCAACATTTTTTTTTTTTTTTACTAAATCCAATCCCACCTGAACACATCTCCTGTGAGCTCAAACTGTAGAGATGGAAAGGCCATCATTTCTGTCACCCAAGAAGCTTCTGACTTTGCGATGACCTGGGACCTAATCTTCTGTTTCCCCTGTCAGAGCCCATTCCTCCTCCCTGACACCTTCCAATGTGAAAGCAACAAAAGAGGCCAGAGGGAGACTCTGGTTCCATGACATCACAGGGACAGCATCTCCTTCCTGGAGGAAATCCCTAATAAAGCCTTTCATGTTCACCGTGTTTCTAACCATCCAAATGTGCCAGGACCCCAGGGAATTGAAAGCCTTTCAAATGTTCTAGCACTCATAGCCCTAATGTGAAAAATTCCAGCTCCTGTGTATCTCACTTACTGGACAAAGGGAGGTTTGCTCTTGTGAGTGTTCTGGGGGCAACTACCCCGAGCTGGGAAGCTAGTTGGGTGTATGAGTGTTTGTGGGGGGTGGGGGTAAACTGTTTGTTGTGCAAGTGTGAAGCTCTGAGCTTGCATTCCAGAACTTGTGTAAAACTGGGTGGGGCAGCACCCACTTGTGCTCCTATAACAAGAGAGCACTGTGGCCCACGGAGACAGGAGAATTCCTGGGAGCTCCTGGGCCAAGTAGCCTACTTCATACAACATTAACAAAGAGTGGCTGTCTCAAAGATGGTGACAGGTGAGGATTGACACCCAAAGATGTCTTCTGACTTCCACCTGTGTACCCATGCCTCTGTCCCACACAAATACACACAGAAAAAAAAAAACACATTGGCCTGGGGGAGGAATGTCCTAAATATGGAGGAATGCTTTTAAAACAATGAGAGCAGAGAGGAGTCACCATGGCAACATCTTGCCCTTCGACTTTAGTGCCGTGGGGGTGGGGGAGCTATGGTGGGAAAAGCAGGAACAAGCAGAGTCTTAAAATTGTCCACTATGAAGTTTTGACAGTTGATTTATTACAAGGAAAAGTGGGGCTATCCCTTCAGCCACCGCTCAGTCACTCTGGCTTCTCTTTCTGCCATGCACATTTCCCACCCAGGCAGAAGGAGCACTTCTGGAGAACTGTGAAGGCCTTGCGGCCTCCTCTGCTCATGTACTTCCTTTTGCTTTCTACCAAACAAGACTTGATCGGTTCAATGGGGCAGCACTCCTCCAATATGGAGCCATGCCTTGGATGGCTGTCCTGTATAGGTTCAGCTTCTGTAAGAACCTCCCCGGGGCCCTGGTGATAAGGACAGCTGGAATGATTTTTAATCCAAGTGTATCCAGAGAGGCCATGGGAAGGGGTTGGGGGTAGCTTCCCTTGGAAGTAGTTTGGCAAATGCTTGTGGCTTCTTGGGTTGTCTTTTTATGCATTCAGTCCAAGATCTACTAGAGGTTTGGGAGCAAAGAGAGTGGCAGGCTGTGGGAGGAACAGAGAGGAGGCCAGGGACAGCTTCTTGGAACAGATAAGGGGTTTACTTTGGGAAGGAATGGGTTTTAGGCAAGTCAGCCAGAAACTGGAAGGGGATATTGTCTTTACTAGGAAGCAGCCACCCTCCGCCATTCCCACCAGTTAGTGATGGACTACAGATGCTTCCATTGTAAGTCAAGGGCCCAGAGCAGAATGCTTGGAGCAGTGGTTCTCAACCTGTGGGTCTCAACCCCTTTGACAAGCTTCTATCTCAAATAAAATATTTACATTACAATGCAGACCATAGGAAAATTACAGTTATGAAGTAGCAACAATGTAATTTTATGGTTGGGGGTCACCACCACAGGAAGAACCAAATTAAAGGGTCACAAGCATTAGGAAGGTTGAGAGCCCCTCTTCAGTTCTTAGCTTACCTTCCTAAGTGTTTTCATTAGCATTATCAGCTGGATTAAATCCTCCCTGGGAATCCTCATTGATAATGCTAATGAAAACAACCAGAGGGTCCAAATCTCTGACCAATGAGATACTCTCAAAAGCCACCATGGAGGAAGGCAGTCTGATTTCTTTGTAACACTTAGGAAGGTAAGCTAAGAACTGAAGAGGGGAGGATGTGTAGAGTCAGATCTCGGCTCAGGAACATGGCTCCTCTATGGTTTAATCTGTTCAGAGTTGGCTCAAAGTGCTGTACAGTCCCCACTCCTAGAAATGTTAGAAAAAGGCTAGTAGACACCCGCTAGTGACACTGGGGGAGGAAAGTCTCTCACAAGTAACAGTAGGAAAGAGTAAAGTGTTCTCTTTTATGATTTTTTTTTTCTGTAAAAGCTTAACAATGGCATGCCAAGATATGGCAGCTCTTTCCCTCTGGGAGTATCACACCCCTTCAACATCGAAAGACTGGACCAGGTACCTTCCATGGTTTGCTGGGCTCTGGCACTCTCAGCTTCTGCTAACAACCCAGGTAGTTTGTCACTCTGGTTTCTTGGAGCACGCCTAGGTGATGTACATGTTCTTTGAGTCCCCTAATTTGTGTTCTTAGGGAGAAGAGAGAACATTCAATATTGCTTCCTATGACCTTGAGTGTACAGATCAAAGGTCATGGAGCCTTTCTTGACCGTTTCACACTCCGGACTGGTCAGTGTGCTTCAGAGGCCTCAGGATGGGGCTCAGGAGACACAGTCGCACTGGATTGAGAGACAAGGCTCCGAGAAAGAAGGTTACCATCAGCTGTGTGCTCACATTCCGGGATGTCCACCCCCATCATTTCTACACACCCCTAAAGGGGAGTTACAGGATCAGCTGCACCTGGGATCAAGAAGGGGAAAGTGAGTACCAGGGAGAGCAAAAGCTCCCATGTGTTTATTTAATAATAATAATAATAAAAAGTTCTATGGGGAGGACAGCTCTAAAGTTGTGGCTATGAGCTAGTGGCCCATGAGCGACATACTGTACATGTCTTGGAATAATGATAAAGCTACTTGTTTAGTGGCTTTAACAGTTTGTAACGGTCAGGCTGGCTTATTAAACCCTAGTGCCTACTTAGCAGAGGTCTCTGCTAAAACTCAGGATGCTGAATAACCCTTACATCTTGAAGTTAGGCTGGCTTCCCCTTCAGTCTGTCTCGGCTGGTGCATTGACAGGCCTCCAAAAGTCCTAGGTTCAAACCCTTTTACTCCAAACCACTGAGGGGTGTGTCATCAGTCACTTAGTCACTGGCTACAGACTTTGGGCGCTTTTCCTTGCCCCCCCCATGGAAGCAGCAGAGCAGCCGACAGCAAGGGCTCAGGCGCCTCTCCACCTGGTTTTCCTTCCTACAGTTGGTGAGGCCCCCGTATGAATGACCTTCAACTCTAGGTTCCTCTGTAGGTTCCTCAACGTGCACTAGGCCCTCTCTGCATCTGGACAGTTGAATTCTTATGAGGATTAAAAGAGTCATTGCAAGATACTTGGGACAGCACCCAGCACGGTGTATGCACTCTGTTGTCTATTACTGTCGTAGGGAACTTTTTTCCATTTCTGTAAAATAGCAATTGTGTGGCCCACTTAGAGCATGGGGTTGATGCTAAATTAAATATTGATATGAGACCTGGGACAACCTCCGGTGTCTGCTCATTCTCCATTATCAATAGCCCGACCTAAGCTTCATTTGTCCCTTGAGAGTTTCTGTAGCCTACTACTGATAGAATTGGTACAACACCAACCACTCTGTTATTACACATGCATATGTATTCAGTCTCTATATAATATACATTGGCTGTGTATGAAGTATGTACATATGCATCCATACCATGAGTGTACTATTTTTAAGTTATGTGTGTGTGTGCGTGTGCCCAAGGAGGCCAGAAGGGGGCTTCTGATCCCCTGGGGCTGGAGTTACAGGTAGTTGTGAGCGTCCCAACATGGGTATTTGGAACCAAACTCTAGTCTTCTGTGAGAACAGCAACCCTTTTAGCAGCTGAGCCATCTTTCCAGCTTGTGTGTTTGTAACAGTTAGCATCTCTGGGAGGGAGGGGATATTTGTTATTATTTTTTTAACCACTGGCTCATGACACCATCCCAGGCCCAACTGATAGGCAGGACAGGCAGCTACTGTGAGCACAGCCTCCTGAGAGAGACGGGGGGGCTGCTCCTCTGCCTGCCTCANCCTCCCTGTGGACAGACTACTTTTCCCAGGTACAGACAGTGCCCTCCAGAGAAGGCTGGCTGAGGAGTAACCAAGCTGATTGAGCAGAAAGCACAGGGATGTGATCGTGGCATCAACTCCATCAATTTTGCCTGACAATGAGAGTTTGTAGACATTTGCTCCCTTTCACGATTATCTTAGGAACACACACACAAGTCTCAGTGTTCCCTCTGGCTCCTGTTTGGGTTTGGTTTCATATGACTGTGATAGTTCCTGGACACTTGCTAACCCTGATAATGGTAGCTCACAGATATGTGTTAACTTTCCTAGTTATCCTAGAACACACAGACTTTATTGCTCTGGTTCTGGATTGTTTGTGTTTGAGTTTGTTGTTGCTGAAAAGAAGGTCCCATTCTACAGTCAGGGCTGGACAGGAACTCACTGTGTAGCCCAGGCTGTGTAGCCCAGGCTGGCCTTGAAGTCACTGCAATTCTCACAATTCAGTCTCCTGTATCTTGGAACTTCAGGAGGAACCACCATGCCTGCTGATGCTCTTAAAACTTTAGCTTCTTTATTCCTTTAAAGATGTATGCTGTAGGTGAACATGGTGCAGGATTTTCCCGTTGTGAGACTGACCTTTAATTGCTTCCAGAAAGTCTGGGCTGAAGTGGGGAGCTCCGTGAAGCAGGGCAGGGAGAAGAGAGCCTTCCTCTATTTTCAATAACAAATCAGCTGGGTCACGACACCAAGAAAGGAACAGCCTTTCCTAGCATGTCTTTGTTGAAATTGAAGAAACGAAATGAACACTGACGGAGATGCATGATGTCACTCTGTCATCTGCTGTCCCCAAATACCACTTCCTCATGGTGATGGCATGTGGAGCCAGCACAGAGAGGCAGCTCCATCCCTCACTGAGGGACTGTGGGCTCTCAGCTGTTCCCTTGGGGGAGCGTCACAGCAGTCACTTCTGGGGCAAATGGACACGGTGTTAGGAACCCCAGAAGATACAGGTAGAAAGGCCTAATTAATGTAACACCCACCTCATTGCCGCTGCATACAGAAAGTTCAAATACACTATATAAATATATATGGTTGGGGTCATATTTGTGCTAGGGATTATTTGTTTATTTGAGACAGAGTCTCCCTATGTAACCCAGGCTGACTTTAAACTTTGTATGCATTCCAGGCTAGTCTAAAACTTGTGATCCTTCTGTTCCAGCCTCCAAGTACCAATATTACATATATGCATGGCCCAACCTGGCTTCTAGATCCTGTGGAGAGTCAAGAGGCCATGCAGTGGGGATGGGACTGCAAAGCTTTATTTGATTTAAGAGTATTTTCATGAGTATTTATAGTCTTGGGGGAAGACAGAAGCTTTGCTAAGCCAATGAAAATCTGTAAAGTCTTAATTGTGGTCCACAATTAAGCCAGGGAAGAGTCAGTGAGGAATCGTGGGACTAAGGGAGGGGGCCTCTTAGGTGGAGAGGATCAACACGTTTAATGAAACCAGAAGGTCCAAGTGTACAGGTTCCGCTTTACTGATTGCAGTGTTTTTCACAGTAGTCAAGATATGGGGCCAACCTATGGGTCATCTGCCCCTGGATGACTGGGTAAAGACAGTGTGGCAGATATACAAGGTGTGGAGTACTATACAGCCTTGTCAAAGTAGGGAGTCTTGTCATTTGCCATATCGCCCACAAGCCTGGAGTCAATCACGTTAAGAGAAGTAAGTTGGGCACAGAATAATAGATACTACGTGATCTTATCCTTGAAATCTATAAAATGTTGAACTCTCAGAAGCAGAATAAAACAGTTACCTGAAGCAAGAATGAGGTGCTTGAGGAGATTGATGGTTAGAGGTGACCACATTTCGGGTAGGGAGGAGCTAGGATCTGTGCACTGTGGGGGCCACAGCTAGTTGGCTATATCTTGAACATTGGCAAGAGTGTGAGTGTACAGTGTGCTCATCACAGAAAGAGACAAGCATGGAAGGTGATAGGTATATTTATTGGCTTGTCTTAGTCACTCCAAAATGTATAATATGGCAAAATGCCATAATGTGCACCACAAGTATCAACATTTACCTGTCAATTAAATTCTGTCGTTGCTGTGTGCCGCACACCAAGCTGCAGACTATATGCGCTTGCTTCTGTTAAAAATGCCAACGAGAACACAACTACGTTTGACAGCTGTCGGCTCAGCTGAATTTGGGGCAGTTTGAATATCTCACCCATGTTCACCAGTAAGCCACAGTAGAGATGAAGGGAAGACTCAAGGCCAACTGGTTGCCAAAGGCTTGCCAGTTTCTTCTCCACCGGAGGTAGGGAGGGGGCAGCTTTAGAATGGAACGTGGCAATTTTCAATAGCTGACAGAAAGGGGAGCAGAAGGGACAGAAGGCTCTGCATCCTGAAGAAAGGACGGTGTGTCTTGAAAACGTTTCCTGATGGTACATTCATGATGCATAGAGTCAGCTAGAGGAGCTCAGAAGTGGAGGAGACCAGGGAGAAGGTAACCAAGGGACACAGAACCTTGGAGAATTAGGAGACATATGGTAAATTATTATTATTATTTGTGTGTGTGTGTGTGTGTATGTCTGTGTGTGTGTGTTTTGACACTGCCTGTGCTGGCCTCAGACTTGCTTCATAGCTAAGGTGACTTTGAACCATTGTGCCCCCTGACTCCACCTCCAAAGAGCTGGGGTTATCATCGTGTGCCACTGTGCCTGGCATGTTGGATTCCTTTTTCAGCTCTATTGCTCTGTGGTGAATATGGTGACACCGGAAGATTCTACATTTCCATCTCATTGACTAATCTAAAGATTACCCCCTCCACCTCCATGTACCCCAGTGTTTCAGGTGATGGGTGAGCTGGATTTAATCACTCCACAGTGTATCTGTCACTTTGTACCTCACAAATGCACACAACTTATAACTTGTCCCCACATAATAAAAACATCATTATGCTAGAACTTTGCTTTCTCACTGGCCCCATCCTTGGCATCCACTATTTCATAAGAAACAACAACAGTAAACACATGTGCACTTTCTCTGAAACAGACCCTGGACCAATTGTTATGCGGTTCAGGTGCTTAAGATAACAACAACAACAAAAAACCCAAAAGACAAAAACAAACAACACACACACACACACACACACACCACACACACACAAAACAAACCGAAACCACAGGAGAATAAATAATCCCTGTGAAATGTGTGAACCATTCCCAGCTCCCCACTGCCTTACATGGCATAGCTGTGTTCTGAGTCATGGTTACTGTGGTTAAAAGGGAATGATGAGCCTGGAGGAAAATACCTGCTGTCTCTGGACTGGGGTTCCAAAGACCTGAGTACACTTCCAACTCCAGTGCTTCCCGATGCTGAGACTTAGGGCGAGTCCATCAATTCTCCAGACCCTAGACTTTCTGTAAGGGTTCATCAGGAGTTCAGGTTTAGCTCACACAGTTTTGACCATCAAGACAGACTCACTGAAGGGCTTTGCTAAATTCACTTAAATATTTGTTTATTATTTATTTTGTGTGTGGGTACCTTGTTTGCATATGTGTGTGTGTACAGTGTGTACATGCCTACTATCCTCGGAGACCAGAAGAGGCATCAGAACCCTGTGGCCATGGTTACAGGTGGTTATGAAGCATTATGTGGGAGCTGGGAATTGAACCTGGGACCTCTGGAAGTACAGTCAGTTCTCTTAACCACTGAGCTATCTTTCCATTCCCAGTTCATATCTCTTCTGACTTTTCAGCTGGTACAGAGCAAGGTTGCAGGGGAGGAGTGGGCGAGAAGGGAGAAAAGGAGGGGAGGAGTTGAACCTGTTGTGTGTGTTTCAACGCAGCATAACATAATCTGGTGGCCGGGTGACTGTGCCACGGAATCCCAGACCAGAAGCTTTGCACAGATAGAAGTGACACCATGGACTGTGATTGTTTAGTCAGCTTTAAATGGTGAGGATAAGCTCTGACTAGTAAATTCTCAACAATTGGCCTATGGATTTGTGTGAGCCTAATGCAAGCATTTAGGTAGCTTGATGATCATTGCATCCCCTCCCTTCTGTGTTCATAATAAACCAACTGCAAATAAGCAAATTAGATCGCTTCTAGGAATCCCTGTGCTTTCACACAGCACAGAAGAGCCTTAAGTTCAAATCCCACTACTGACACTAACTCCCCGCGTCACTGTGAACAAGCACTAGCCTCTTTGTGCCTGAACTTTCTTGGTGGTGGAATGAGGAAGTTGGATAAGATGCGCTTTATCAGTTTTGATTGCATTTCTTACCACTGACCTCATACTTGGAAAGGCTTACTATGGGCATCACACAACGCTCGGCCTTGCCTGGGGAGTTTCATTTATCTGAGCTGTTCACCATTTCTGGTCAGAACCTCTGTTCATGGTGAAATGTGCTGGGGCGCCACACTGAGATAATGTGACTCCCAACTAAACAGAAGCAGCACACAGAGTGACCTCAGGGATTTCTGAATTGGTCACAAAAGGCTGAGGAGAGCCTGTGGGCCCAAAGGGCCCAAAGAGTAAGTGGATATGGGTTTAGATGCACATGGTCCCTTGGACAGCTCTGCAGTCTTGGCTGACCTGTCTCTGAGATGCATTCTCATTCTTTAAATGAAGATAATCCTAGGACCGAATCTGCCCTGATTATCACGTAGGTCTTTCTCTAGGAATTAAATTAAACAATACATTTAGATATCTATCCAAAACTGTACCACCCGATAGATGTATAGTTAGTTATTCCTAACACTATGGACTCAGTTCCATGACGTTTTGTAACATCTGATTACAACCTGCCTGAAATTCTGATCTCCCCCCACCCTGTCCCACCCCAGTCTCCGTCACCTGCTGATTTTCTGTGCTCACAATGATTCCTTCACTAATATGGGAAATAAAATGAAACCAGACCAACTTAACCGTTTTTCAGGTGTGTGTTCCAGGGTCATCATCACTGTCTGGTTCCAAGACATTATTATTACCTCCAAAGGAAACCCCAGTCTACCAAGACAATATTATTACCTCCAAAGGAAACCCCAGTCTACCAAGACATTATTACCTCCAAAGGAAACCCCAGTCTACCAAGACATTATTATTACCTCCAAAGGAAACCCCAGTCTACCTCCTTTCAGCTCCACCATTGGCAACACCAGTTGTTTCTGTTTCTGAATTTACCTGTCTTAGACAATGCATATAAAGGGAAGCCTACAAGGTGTGGCCTTTTGTATGTGGCTTCTTTCCGTTAGCATAATGTTTATAAACTTCATGTACCCATGCTGCCGTCTGTTTTAGAACTTCATTCTTTATAGCTAAATAATATTCTCTGTGTGTGTGTGTGTGTGTGTGTGTGTGTNTGTGTGTATATATATATATATATATATACACACACACACAGTGGGACAATGGTCTTTTATCCTGTCACTTGTATTATTTGTAATAAAATGCTGATTGGCCAGTAGCCCAGGCAGCAAGTAGAGGCATGGCAAAGAGAATTCTGGGAAGAGGGAAGCTCAGTCCCCAGTAGTGACCCAGCTGCAGAGGAAGCAAGATGTGACTGCCTCACTGAGAAAGGTACCAAGCCACGTGGCCAAGATAGGCAGTTATGGGCTAATGTAAGTTATAAGAATTAGTTAATAAGAAGAGCCTGAGATACTGGGCCAATCAATTTATAATTGATGTAGACCTCTGTGTGATTCTTTGGGACTGCAGGGCCCGGTAGGACAGAAACCTCAGTCAACATGTATATACCACAAAGCAGCTTTTAACCCTAGTGAACTATTACTTTGAGATTCTAATGACTCTTGTCCCACACAATATCATTTCAAGATATTAATGGATATCCCCAGTCTTCTTGCTCAAATAAGAAGGCAGAAAGTGACAGGACAGGACACCTATGTCCTCTCCTGCCCTCCCTACATGTATATACACATATACACCATGTGCATTGACACATACAACACCCATGCACATGTGTACACACACAGAGGAAGCCTAAATCTGCTGTGTTCATACTAATCTAGAGCATGGGTCTTGGACTTGGGTTCTATTTTTACCACAAAATATCCCCCCACTTTTCCCCCAGAAAGTTAGTTATCCCTTTTCATGGTTTATCTTCTGCCCATGAAATACTAATAACAACCCCATGGATTTCTCCCCTCTCTGTTCAACAAGCTCAGGTTTGTGGATCACCTAGGACCCTTCCCAGTAACTGGTGGATGAGCTGATCTCCAGAATGCTCGCATTTCTTCTATCTGAGGTAAATTCTCTGTGCATGTTGCTTAAGGGCAGGAAACAGGAAGTGCCCTGCTTCTGGTCCTGTTTCTTAGATAAAGAAGGAAGTAGGATAGTGTGCTGTGGGGTTGGAAGACCCACCATCTCATCTCCACAGACAGCGATGGGCTTATGTCTCCCTTTGATGCTGATGTCTCCCTTTGACGCCTCTGTTTTAAGAATCTTGGTGAGTTATCTTAGGCGTGTCTTGTTTCATCCTTACAGAGTTTCCCTTAGCTGGCCGCTTCTCTCTATTCTTTCTGGTGTTTTCTTCAGAGAATCGTTTCCTGGCCTTGCTTTTGTCTTTTCTCCCATACTTGTTCCTTTGTTCATTACTGTGGCAAAATACCTGACGGAAGCCATCCAGGACCCAAGGCTTGTTTTGGTTCGCAGTTCCAGAGGACAGTCCGTCACTGTGGGGAAGGCATGGTGACAGGGGTGGGAGGCCACTGCCCACATCACATCCACTGTCAGGAAGCAGAGTGGTAAGTGTTGGTGCCCAGCTCACCTTTCTCCTTTTTTTTTCAGCCCAGAACCCCAGCTCACAGAATGGTGCCACCCACTGTTAGGGTGAGCCTTCCATCTTAAATAGACTCAATAAAACTCTTCTTCTCTAGAAACTTTCTCTGAAGCATGCCCAGAGATCTGTTCCATGGGTGACTCTACATTCTAGCAAGGTAGCAATATTAACCATCGTACCATTCCAGGTCTGATACTCAAGTCTCCCTGCCAACTTCACTTTTGTTCATAGCATCTAACTCATGAGCCTACATCGTCAAGCCCTAGGTCACTGTTTTCAGTAAGCCCAACACTGAGGATATTAAGTCTGTGTTCTCTTCTCTGATTGCCTTTGTACTCCCCCATCTTAAAATTGTGTATGCATGTTTTCCTGCATGTATGCTATGCTTTCCACATGTGTACTATGCTCATGGAGGCCAAATGAAGGCTTTGGAACTGAAGTTACAGACAGTTTTGAGCCATCATGTGGGTGCTAGAAATCAAACCTGGCTCCTTTAAAAAAAAGAATAAGTTCTCTTAAGCACTGAGCCATCTCCCAAGCCCTGACCCTACTTCTTTATGGTCATGAGATAGACAATTATATTAATACTCAGTGTAGATGGTTGTTCATTTTGGTTTAGAATGGAGAACAAAAGCAAGACATTGATTTCGTTATTAACATCAATGCCATGATATAGGACAGAATTACTTAACTATAAAGATCCCAGTTTTAAAATTGGGAGACAAAATGAAACACAGACATGCGCACAATCCAGGATCTAAGAAACCATCCCCAAACAAAAACAGCAATATGTCTGCAGTAGAATGTATCATGATTCAAGTTAACAGAAGGAATACCATGAAGCTTTATTATTGGGTTAGTTCTCCATGTTTGGCATCTCTGAAGTTTTTGCTGTTGTTGTTGTTTGTAGGAAATGTATTATGGACTTGGTTTTTCTATAAGGAATAAATAAAATAATGCTTATAAGAAGAATGTTGCATACAGTGTGTACAGCAACAACAAAAAAAGTTAACCTGCATCCCCCAAATGAGTGGTGCACTCAGTTCAACACTCAATGACAGCAGCTCCCCACGAGCCTCCCTATAGCTCTGCTCTGAGTGCTGGCTCTTATGCACACAATGGTGAAGATCTGCTTTTCAACTGCTGCACACAATAATGTGCTTCATTATAACATGTTGTGCATGTTCACCATGCACTCTGTTCTCATCCTCCTCCCCACCTCTTTCAGGTCTTCTTGTTTCCCCCAAACAGCCCACTTCGACTTCTATGTTCAACCATCTACTTTTGCTCACCTTCTCCCCATAGGATATGTATGTTTCTGTGCAACCCCTTTATTTGTCTTAGTCGATTTGGGATGTTGTAGCTAAAAACCTGAGGCCAGGTAATTTGCAAGCAACAGAAACATCATTTGACTTAGATCATGAAAATCTTAGATTAAGGAGCCAGTGGGTTTGATTCCACACAGAAGGTGGATTCTTGTTGCATCCTCAAACTGCAGAAGGCAAATGTGCTCCCTCCCTACTCCAGAGGACCCAGCCTTTTCTCAAGACTTGGCCATTCCCGAGGGCTCAGCCATTGTGATCCAACCGCATCCTATTGCACTGAGACTTAGGTTTCAGCATGGGAATTTGGGGAGGACACAAACATCCACACAATAACATCTTGCCTACTGTGTACACACAGGGAATAAGTCTTCTGAGAGATTTTTAGGTCTACCCAGAAAGCTTATGTTTAGGGACTTTTAAAACTATGTCAGATAAACTAAAATTTTTACCTTTCATAACAAATTAGTACTAGAAGGCCTTCTTCTAGTGAATCACATTCTGGAGAAATCTGGCATCGAGGTGTAATTAACATTCTGGTTGCCCCCAGTTTCTATGGAGATGAATCTAGTCCCTTGGGGGAAGCACTGAGGGATATGTAATCTTGAAGATAAGTAATTGACAGGTAAAACAATATTTCCTTTCTCATTCTGGATTAATTATTCATCAAACACTGTGAATTTCTGTTTAGAAATTGGACCAAATAGATGAGTCTTCCCTGGTCCACTTTTTATAATCAGATTCTTCTAAGGATGCTGAGCATCTGAGGCTATTTGGTCTAACTGAGTGGCTTTAGTGGCATATGTTTGTGTAAGGTCACAGTAGAAGGGATAGAGACTGGACACCTCAGAGGCTACAGGAACAAAAAAACATAGACCATGTCACACTTCCCAGTCAACAACATTCTCTCATATTCTCCTAGAACATGAGTTTAGTAAGACCACAGACTTTATCTGTCTTTCCCCCTATGGTACCGCCAACCCCATAACAGAGTGTAGACAGTAAGCAAATCTTCTATGAATAAATCAATAAAGTTCAGGTCTGGTGATGGCAGAGACCATCAGAATGAACTTCAGAATTTCAGCTGGATCTTTCAGAGATTGCTGGTCTCACCCTGGTGCACAGCTGAAAGAGTTCACACAGCAAGTCAAGGAAGGTGGGCTGCTGGAACAAGAACCCAAGCACACTCCCTGGTAGATATGTCTTGGCAACATTTAAAAGATTCGCCTTTGCAGACACTGCCTGCTGTGGGACAGTGGCCTTGTATTGTTTTAATAAAATGCTGATTGGTCAGTAGTTAGGCAGGAAGTAGAGGTGGGGCTACAAGAACAGAAGAATTCTGGGAAGAGAAAAGACTCAGTCTGCAGTCGTCATCCAGACACAGAGGAAGCACAATGAGACTGCCTGGCTAATAAAAGGTACCAAGTCACATGGCTAACAAGTACAAGAATTATGGGCTAATACAAATTATAAGAGTTAATAAGAAGCCTGAGCTAATAGGCCAACCAGTTTATAATTAATGCAGACTACTGTGTGTTTCTTTGGGACTGAAAGGCTGCAGGACTTGGCGGGAAACCTCTGTCAACAACTGCCTTTTTCCCCGGCTTGCTTTGTTCATGTGTGGTGTATGTGTGTATGTATACATGTTCACATGTGTGTGGGCTCAGGCATATATGTGGGTGTCTATGCTCACATGTGTCGAGGATTGAGATTGAGTCTGGGAATCTCCTCAGATTAATCTTCTACTTTATTCATTGAAGAGGAATCTCTCAGTCAAACTCGGAGTTTTGCTGATATTACTGGCCATCTTGCTCTGGGGTTCCCTGTCTCTGCCTTCTGAAGTTGGAATTATAAGTGAGTGGCTATACTATCCTTTAACTGATGAACTACCTGCAGCCTTTTCAAAGTGGTATTTTGCTTGTTTATTTGTCTGTTTTGAATCTAGAACTATACTTTGCCTGAAGCGTACACAAGAGCCATAGTCAGTAAAGAATTACTGGTGCTCAAAAGTCAGGCTGTAAAATGACACCAGATACACTGCAAAGTTTTCCAAGATTTAACTTGTTTAGAAGTCAGTTTTCTGAAGTTATGTTTTTCCTGTGGCCAATTTGCCAACAGCATGCTTTCCAGGGTCAACTTAAAGAGTCAGTTGTCACTGGTGTCTTAGAGGATGGCTCAGGGGCTTTTGAAGAGTTTCCCAACAGTGTCTTTTTCTTGGATTTGCCTTTGCATCAGCACCATTTTTCCAGAGTAGGCCAGTAGGCCAGGGCTTGGATCCAAGACTTTGGACAATGAAAAAAAAAAAAAACCAAACCTCCTCATTGTTTAATCAGGTATTATTTGTGCCATAAATGCCAAGAATACATATACACAAACATACATACATACAAATGTACATATATACATATGTCTTTTGATTGAGACACTTAAAACTCAGTTTAAAACATAGATACTGGCCCATTGGCTCAAACAAAGAAATATTTCATTTGGAGTTTTATCATTAGAGAGATACTTCAGGATTGGGACTATCAAACACAGAATGAATTGGTGCTCAGTCCTGTATTGGACTGACAAGGCCAAGTGGTTGAAGAGAGAGTCACAGGAAAGCCAAAATATAATTTTGCTTCTCAAGAGAAGTGCATTCATTTCTTTGATACTACAAGTTCCCTTTGAGTACCAGACTCTACTGTATAGTATTGGGAATTAGAGAAAAAGAATTTGTGGTTCTCATTTTGGAAACAACAGAGGTATACCTATTATTTTGGATAGCTCTGATGAGAGGAAGATTTCATTCTGTTGAGTTTATTGACTTTTTGGCATTCTTCTTTTTTAACACACTCCAACCTCTGATTAATGCAGTGGCAAATAGAGTGGATTGAAAGGAGGAGCTTGCGAGTACTAGACAAGCACTCTGTGACTGGGGTACATTGTGCCCACCTTAGATGCTTCTAATTGTTATAGTTTTGATCTTCATCATCTCTATCACTTCCTTGAGCATGCCTTTTCTTATCTTTTAATGCTCTCTATGCAGTTACAGATGGTTTTTGTTGTTATTGTTATTGTTTGTTTGTTTATTTTTTCTATCTTTTAGCTCCATGTGCCCCTTTGTATCCTGGTAGTCCTATTCCCAAAATAGCCATATGGGTCCAGAGACCAGAATTCAATTTCTGCTCTTTCATTTGTCAACTGCGAGCCTCTTGGGAGATCAATGACATCTAATGTCCTGTTTGCTGTACATAAGGGAGCCCTGAGTACTGTGGGATGATAAGGCACCAAAAGGAGACATGGTCACAGCCTAGGACACTGGCGTTCTGAAGCAGCTAAGAAGACAAGTACTGGGACAGCACCGAAGGATACCAGTTAGCAAGGTCAGCAAAGGTTTGCAAAGTGGCCATGAATAAATTGGCTCTGATATTAGGGCTTTGCAGGTGATAAAGAGCTTTCTAGGTAGAAGAAACAACATAGACTCATAAGAAACATGAGAAACAGCATATCTCAGAGAGATGAAGAGGCCTGACATGGCTTAGGAGGGAAGTCATGGATGTTGACACGTCATGCAGAAGTCACCTCTGCAATGGTTTTAAGCCAAGTTAAATAATTCGAGCTTTGTTTAAAGGACCATTGGAACATCCATTCATTTATTCTATAAGTAACGTGTACGTGTGCCAAGCACTGTTGTAGCACTTATATAGAAAAAGAGAAAGAAGGGGGAAGGAAGAAGAGAGAGGAGGAGTGGGGGAAGAAGAGGAAGAGGTGAAGGAAAGAAGGAAGAGGGGGAGGAGGAGATCCAGGCTCCCCCGCTAGGAAATGAGCAGCTTCCAGGTCTGCAATAACTTTCTGTGTCCCTACCTCAGTGAGCTCCTTCTCAGTCTGGCCCAGGGGTCTCTCTAAATCTATAACTTGCCTGTGCCATGTCCTTACGGTCACCACATATTTACTCACGTGTAAGAAAACAGCCATAAGAGTTATTTGAATAGATAAAATATTAGTGGGTGGTGTCAAGCGTCCCTCATTGCGGATTTTACCCCTGCTTTTGATGTAACTATTTGGTGCTCTAAGCACTCTTCACCCTTGGTTATTGTACTGGTGTGCATCTCTTTGCAGTTCTTCTATTTTTTATTGAAACAATTCCACACAAATCACCCTCAGAAGCCTTTTTCTTTAATATAGTAACTGCTAGAATTTCTGTTTCTGCTATCCATCCTTATCCACATGTGAGTGGAATAATTATCATTGTGGAAATTTGTGTCTGGGCTTGAATCTTTCACATCTTATTATTTTATGCTGCCTGTATTTCTAGATAATCTTTGTATTAATTAATTTTTTAACTGTACAATATTCCATCAAGAAAATGCATTACAATTTGTTTTATCATAATTAAATTGCAGAATATTCTGGCTGTTTCCCATTTGTACTATTATAAGTAACATTGCTGTAAGAGGCTTTTTACTTTAGATTTTTTTCTTTCTTTGAATTATTTCCTTAGGATATATTTTTATGAATGAGATTACTCAGTCAAAGGCATGATTAATTCCGTAGTTCTAATAACCCAAGGGACTTGCTTTATAATAAAAAATTGTTTATATTTCTGATTATAGAAGCAATCTATGCTCATTATAGAACATATGGAATACGTAGAAATGGCTGGGGAAACCTAAATATCTCAGAATTCTAGCCTACAAAAACAATCATTATTAACTTGTACAACAATTCCTTTAAAAATCCAATCCACCATTAACTCCATGAGAGGTTTCCTTCCACTTCATAATTCTGGGATTATGCTATTTTCCATGCCAATTTCTAGCCTTGATTTTCAGATTTCCCCATACCATTTTATATTGGTTTTGATGTGGTATTTTTCCTCTTTTTTTTAAGATAGGCTCTCAGTCTAGATTGGCTTTAATCTTGCTATGTCACCTAGGTTGGTTCTAAACTTGCTTTGCAGCCAATAATGACCTTGATTCCCCTACTTCTGTACCCCAAGTGCTGGGATTATAGGCTTAAGACACCACGGTCAGTTTATGTAGTCCAGGGGATCAAACCCAGGTAATCAGGCACGCTAGGCATGCACTGGATCACTGGAGTGTATGTCTAGCTTGAGAGGGGATACTTCTCTGTGGCCACCTGACACTGCGCTGTGTGGATGCTTGTCAGTCCCTTATTATTGGACTTCTTGACGGAAATGGATAATGCTATAAATGAGTGTTCTCTTATGACCCTTTGCGAGCGTTCTGCTTATTTTCTTAGCACAAATGTTTAGATGTAAATGGTAGCTGACAAGTCTTAAGAATTGTCAGTTTCTGACTCATGCAAGAGCATGTCCTGGCTTATTCCTCTGCCACTCCATGTGAGTTTCCTATTATTTTGATAACTAATTGTCACAAATATGGTGGCTTAAAATATGACATCATCTATTTCCAGAAATCTCACGTCCAAAATGGTCCTTATTAGTCTAATAGTAAACTGACCACAGGGCCACCTTCCTTCCAAGGATTCTAGAAGAATCGATTCCCTTGATATTTCTACTTATTATATCCTCTTTCTTTCCCCATTCCAAAACCAGAGGCATTGAGTGAAGTCTTCCTTACCTTGTCATCTCTGGCTCTCTGTCTTCTCTGCCTTGCTCTTCCTATTAAACACCTCTGTGATGACAATGGGCTCTCCTAAGTCTCTATTTTTATCATATACCCAGATGCTACAACAGGTGCATGGTCACTATCTGACCAAGACAAGGTCAGTGCATTGCTTAGACATGAACTGTGAGTCCTGCTGCTGTTACTCTGGGATTGGGCAAGTCTGTTCTATGCCTTTCCATTCAATTGACATTTGAAGTATGCCTGGGACATGACCAGTCCTAGAATACAAGGTGGTGGCAAGAGGAGGGATGGATGGAAGTCGCTGCTCTCAAATAACCTTCAGCGTGTACCTCTCTTAAACTTTAGGCTTCTTCTGCAAAATAGCAACAATAATTATATAGATCCCAAAAGGACATGCAAGCGAATTGTAAAAAGCAATTCGAATGTGAGAACTTCGCTATTTTAAGTGTTAGCAGTTTTCCTAAAAAGATAAGGCAGCCGAGGAAGACGATGCCTCTCTGTGAACTTTCCTTTTATCTCTCATAAGTACAGTTTGTGATATGAGAACCACACCTTTGCCAAAGGACCCCTCCCTTGCCTTTTCTAGATGTTTCCTCAGGAGCCAGGACTGTAATTATACCTCTGCCTTTACAGGGGGTGATCCACTTTCCAAAGCCTGTCTAATGGATTTTTCTAGTCTTGTGAACTGGCCAATACGATTTCTTGAATCATCGCCCAGTGCGGACCCAAATTATATTTGGAATTGCATGCCATCTTGAAGAAATATCACTGAGTGCCAGGGTCTTCTGTGAGCTAATTGGGCTTTGGCAGTGATGTCATTCGGCGGTGGGCGTTAGTGGAGAAGATGGCAGCGACGACTCCAATCCCATTTCGGCAATGTGTGCCCATGTGTGCAAAGAGGCTGCTCTCTCACGTGCCGTCCCTCCGCCTGCCACAGTCTCACTTCTGGTCCCTCGCTGAAGGCGGAGATCAGTAGGCTATTTATACCCCGGGGCTAGAAGCATTTCTCTCCTTCCTTGCTACATACAACTGTTATTAGTATGTCTGAAAAATATGGTTTTTAAAATTTAGTCAAAGACATCATGAGACTTATCAAACTTTTCCTAAGCAAGAGGCAGCCAGAAGCAAAGAGAAAGTCTGTCCAGTTTTAGGATTTTAGTCTTTGGAATCAGGCAAGCTTGTTGAGAATCGCTAAACAGCTTTCTTAAGCCTTGTGTGTTAGTCTATCTGATCCTCAGTTTCCTTGAAGGTAATATATATTTTTGTTTTTGTTGTTTATGTTCACTAACATGATACTGTGCTGCATATGGACATTTCATACAAGTATGTATTGTACATTGAGCACTTCCCCGTACCTATAGATGAGAGTCTTATATTTTGCCTCCCTGAACAATTCAGTCCTCTTAGGTATGCTTGCCCACCATGGAACATGTACTTATGCTTTTTTTTTGTCATGTTTGATGGCTCTCAAGACATCAGATTTTGTTTTTTACCCTGTGAGATAATCCTCATGTACCAAAAGCATTGTGCAATCAAAAAGAATCTTCTGGTGGCTTCCTAGGGAGACAGAGAAGAAGAATGTGTCACATGCTCCCATGTTATGGCCTTTGTCATTGCTGACATGCCCTGGACACTGTACTCAGACTCTCTGTTCTTCATGAACAATTCTGCCCTATTAGGGATGCTTACCCAGTGTGTCTAAGAGCCGCTGATTGTCAATCAGAGGGATGTCAGCCTTCATCAGCAGTCACTTCATTGTGCCTTTTGGGGGTTCCTTTTTACCTCAAATGATCTATGAAAGTATTACTTGTGACCACATTCAAGTTTTCATCCTGAAAACTCTTCCAGGGAGAACATGAAAGCAACTTCTCCTGTTTTCTCGTATGTACTTCAGGTTACACAGAACCTGTCCAGGACAGAACACAGTCACAAGAGTTCATTTCTTTTTCTTTTATTATTATTTTTTCCTTTTTTTTTTGGTTTGGTTTTTAGAAACACGGTTTCTCTGTAGCTTTGGAGTCTGTCCAGTAACTAGATCTTGTAG
>LOEQ01006258.1:0-26350 GCA_001685075.1 Bramus lutescens | reverse complement strand
CGGGATTCAAGGCATGCGCCACCACCACCCGGCTAAGTGTTCCTTTCTTAAGGCAGTGTAAAAGCAGTGTAGCAAGGCACATGGTTTCTGCACATCTGAAGTGAATACACTACCAGGGAACCAATATCTTTGTCTTTACTACTTAACATTTGGTTAGAAAAGATGGCAGTGTCCAGACACAGAGATGTCTATGGCATGAAAACCATGGAATGTATATCACTTGGGACTCAGAGCCTTCTCTGGATACATGAGCAAGTCTCAGCATGGTTTGGTAATGGTCATTGGCCTCTAAACTGAAAGTCATGGCCTTTAAAGAAAATAAACTCCAACTTCTTAGACAGGCGTGTTCCATTGACCTAAATCTCCCCCGACTCCCATGTCTCTCTGTCCCTCAATGTCACTCAGCCTGTAGTTACTGATGATCCTGCCTGGGTTAGTGAGCAGCATTTCTGGGTCATAGTAAGCCATCTGTTAAGGCTCCTTCCTGCCACTGTTGGCTCATAAATTCCTTTACTAGCCTGTGGATTCTTTGCTTTTTGTTTTGTTTTGTTTTGTTGTTTGTTTGTTTGTCTGTATTCCTTTCCTTTATTTTTCCTTCCTGGGGCAGGGTCTCACTGTGTAGTTCAAAGTGTTTGGGAACTTGCTATATAGCCCAGCCTGGCCTCAAACTTACAGCTCCCCCACCCCAATACTTCAACTACTCAGTTACAGGTATACAATTCCAGCTTGGCTTGTTGGGTTTTTTTTTTTATCCATTTACCAAAAGAGGATGTGTTTTGAGCTTTTAGCCAAAGTCTGCAGAGACAGAGGAGAGAGAACATGGTTCTCGAGAAGGACCAGTGTTACATGGAGGAGTCAGTACTTGATGAGCTCAGTGGTCCAAGCAGCATAGGCAGAAGGGAGGATTTGGGGAGCATAAAGCCACAGGGAAAAAGTCAAAAGCCTAACTGGATACAAGTAGGGGTCATGTTAGGCCATCAAGCACAGGAGAGCAAAACAGTACCCGCCCCTTTGGAGAGTACCACCCGAATCAGAGCAAGAAGTCTATATGGAACAGGAAGCTCAAGGGGAAGAACTAAGGTTTTGATTTTTGTCATTTCTTCTGATGCAGAGACTCGACTCTCTGAGTTCAGGTAATGGGGATCTCTCTCTCTCTCTCCCATCCTTCCTCCTTCTCCCCCCTATATCTATCTATTGATCGATCGATCAATAGATGATAGATAGATATCTGTGTGTGTGTTTTATGAAACAAGGTCTCATCCAGCCCAGGCTGGCCTTGAACTCAGTATGTAGCAGAGAACCTGAACTTCTGATCTTTCCCTTGTCTCTATGCCCCAAGTCCTGGAACCACAGGCACGTACCACCTCACCCTGTTTCTGAAGTGCTAGCTGGAGATGGAATCCAAGGCTTTGTGCATGCTAGGTAAGCATTCAACCATGTTTTTCCTTAATAGGCAAGAACTCTCCCCTTTCCTCATTGTTCAGAAAAGATAAATGCTTTATCCAAATTTGCACACATACACAATAGCAGAGCCTAAACACTACCTAGCCCTCAGCGTAGTTCAGTCTTTTTAAATTTTTTTTTAACTTGGTGACAGAGAAGCAAATAAATGAACAAGCCTGGGTCTCCTAACTTTCTAGTCTAGTTGCTGCTGTGCGGCCCCTGCAGTCTTATTAACAATATCTGACTATGTTAGCATCTCTAGCAGCAGCTGAGGGAAGGACATTCAGGCCTCTGAGCCTTAAGTTCCTGCAAGCCTCTATGACACAGACATCTCTCCCTATGGAAACATCCACAAGACAGAAAATCCACCATACAGGTTAAAAATAGCCTTCTCTCCCTTCTGCATCCAGTCTCGATTCCTTTCCATGCCTGCCCAGTCATCAGGGCTTTGCTGGGATCTACCTTCAGCCACACTTGTCACATGTTTTGCCTGTGGTCTTTCTGTGGTCTCTCGGCTGGTGTCATTTCCCCAAAGGCTTTCATTCCCATCTTTCACTTCGTTTATTCTCCCACTCGCTTGAGGATTTGTTGAGTCTCAGATTTGGGGTCCTGAACACAGACACAGCCTGACTTCATGGGGGAAAAAAGTAATGAGAGATGAAAGTTAGTCACACGATTGTGTAATGGTAGGTTTGGCACTTGCCACAAAAAGGAGGAAGGGAATCATGGGACGGCAGGGTTGTTAGCTGGGGATTCCAGCTTATTTAGCTTCCCTAAGGTGGGTAAATAGGTGAGCAGGGGGAAGGAGAAAGCATGATGTATACCTACAATCCCAGCACTCAGGAGGCTGAGGCAGGAGGATGGCACCCAGTTCGAGGTCTACCTGGGCTACAGCAGTTCTAGGCAAACCAACACTATGTGCCAAGACCTTATTTCAACAAAGCAAGACAAAATGAGTTAGGATAAGTATTCCTGACAGAGGGCACAGCGTGTGTAAACAGAAATCCACTTTTTCCGCATGAAGAGAAGCTCAAATGGTTGTAATGGTTTGACTCACTGACAGACTTCCAGTGGCTTCCTGATGTACTGAGAGGAACGTCCTAGGGTCCTATAACTCTGACCAAGGCCCCATGTGTCTGCATCTCCTGTCAGCTCAGCTCTCAGTAGCTCACCACCTTCCCCCATCTCCTCCCAAGTCTTATATTGTGCATCTCAAAAATAGCAAAGTTATTTTTCAGGCACCTACATTTTTCTCTCCCTGCCTACAACACCCCCATACCAGATATCTGTATATCTCACTGCCTCACTGCTCTGGCATTGGTGCTAAAACATCACCTCACCAAGAAATATCTCTCTGTCTACTACAGCGCCCGGTAGTACCGCTGTCCCCACCCTCTCCTTACCCACAGGAGTAGTTTCAAGGCCCCCAGCTGGATAGCTGAAGCCTTATGTGGTACCAAACCCTACATATGCACATATGTGATTAATTTATAAATTTGGCTTGGGAAGAGATTGACATCAATAACTAATGAGAGAATAGAATTATAGCAGAAACTTGTAATAAAAGCTTCTTATAACTTATGGGTAGTTCATTTCCAGAATTTTCCATGTAACATTTTTGGACTGGAGTTGCCTTTGGGTAACAGAAACTGTGCAGAGTGAAATTGAAGATAAGCCCCCCTGTGCTGCCAGCTGACCCCTTTCAGGCTGGTCATATTCAGTGACCGCTTTCTCGCTGATACCTTGGCCAGGTAGTGAATTAAGATGCCGTGTGGATGGCTGTCTCCTTCTCATTTAGAACTAGCCCTGATGGGCAAAAGGCACCCAGCAGAGGCATGGCCACTAATGGCCTAAGAGGAAGGGTGGCTCAGAGAAGACCCCAAGGGCAGAGAGAGCCAGATCCTGGGGGGTCACATGGTCCTATCCCAATGCCTGTTCTCTTCCTGCCTTAGGGCTCTGCTCTGGCTGCCCCATGAGGAAATTCTCCCTTCTCAGCTCTGCCAAAAGAGATGCCACTGGAGAGGCTGCTGCCCTCTGTCTTCTTCGCCAAACTGATTTAATTTGAGTCTTTCTCTCACTAGTGATTTAGCTTCGCCAAGTGCTTTGGTTCTCTTATCTGTCAGAGTAGCCCTCTCCTGATATCATCATGAGACACATGCTGACTACCCCACGGATGTATACAGAACCTAACAAGAAATGGAGCAGATGATACTTCTGTGAGTTGTTAAAATAAACTAAGACATCCAGGAAGCTGTAGACAGGCAGGAGATGCCTGGACGAGGCAGAGGGATGGCATCTGGAGACACCTGAAGGATACTTGGTCTTTGTCACCTTACATAATGGGAAACAGTCCAGGAAAGCAAGGATCCCCCTGCTCCCCCTGTTGTGGGCCCAGACTCAGTCTAATGCTCCCCCTGCTGTTTCCTTAGTTTAACAATACAAGGCCTCCCACAGTGGTTTATTATTTCCTTTTGTATTTATTCCCTGCTTTGTTTCTCAGAGCAGGTAAGGTGACTTACAGGAAGTGTTCAATGGTTTAAAAAAAATAAAAAGAACCACAGAATGTTTATACCAGAGGGTAGATATTGGTGAAGTAGGAAAAGAAAGGACACCAACCAAAAGCAGACAAAAGGTGCCAAGATTGCTGTTTTCCCTATGCAAATTAAGTTATAGCTTCCTGACAGCTGAGGTCAAAGGGTACACATGATCAATTCCAAATGTCTTCCTATCTCCTATCTCTAAAAGAAGTTTCTGGGTCTCGCCGCCTCTGTGGACAAAGTCAATGGCCAAGCTTCATGCCCTTGGCCCATCTTGGTTGAGCAGCTGTTCAGATGTCTTCTCTGGCATGGTTATAACTTCTAGATTTACTTTAAAAATCTTAGATCCTCATTCTCACCATACAGTTTTACGATGGGGTTCCCCTGCCAGCTACGTTTATGATTCACACTCTTAGAATACCATGGTTTTGAAAGACCTTAAAAGTCCTCAACCCAACCCTCCCCCCCATCCATTCCACTTGCCTTCTGATACCTGATTCACCTCAGCAACAACTCCATCAAGTGGCTGATCCAGCCTCAGCTTGAATGCCTCTGAAGACGGAGCACTCACTACCTTTTAAGGCATCTTTTCTCTCCTGTCACAAAGTGACTTGTTCTGTGGCATTGATACCTGCCTGAATCCTGGCCTTATCTTTCAAAAGAGATGTTTCAGTCCAGGGGAAAGACATTAAGTCACATTGGCCTGCAGGGGAAAAAAAAAAATCTCATTGGGAATCCTTAGCTTCATTAGAACTAGACTTTTGTTCAAATGAAGTGTTAAAATTAAAGCAGCATATATGTGAGTGGGGCCAATTGGCATGAACTCTCCACAGCATATGGTGTGCTTCCTTTTATATGCATGTTTAGCAGCTAGTGGGTACCAAACCTCACACAGCTCTCAATTGCTAGCACTAATGAAGGATCTGTTTGCCTTTGGGGATAAAGATGGTATCACTGATTCACAGTTGTTTTTCCAGGAGCAGATTTTCCCCTCCTCATTCAAACGCTCCTGCTAGGTCCTCCTCTTCCTCCACCAGCACTGCCCTAATTCAGGTCTCCCTGTCTCCAGCCAGGATGATTTACTTGCTCTCACCAGTCTCTCAGCCTCCGGTTCTGGCCCATTCTGGTCCAAGATGACATCGCTAGAGGGACCTTTAGAAAATGCTGATCCAAAGCACATGCCAAGGGCCGCAGAAACCCCCCAGTGGCTCCTCTTCACTCAGTGTGGCATCCAAGCTTCTTAATATGTCATATAGGCATGGCAAGGTCAGAAGGTCGCTTATGGTTAACTGTTCCTCATACAGTGGCAGCTGAGCCTCCAAACGCTATGATGATTTCTGGAACAAATATAGCCACAAAACTAAAATTCAATCTATACTCAGAAGCAGCAGTGGGGATGCTGTCAATACTATTACAGCTGTCACCAATATCGGTATTGAATGTTTCCTAGCACTTGCTGCTGTTGTNNNNTTTCATTTAATTTTCAGAGCAGCGGGAGGGCACTCACACAGCCCTAAGCGAGGGAGTTTTGAACCTAGTTCTAGCCATGGCAAGGCCTGTGTGTCGGCGACATGTGGGGCAGGCCTTAGGATCACAAGGACCTTCACGGTCTGTCCCAGGAGCTTGACGTCATCAGCATCCAGGCAGTGTGATGGGCTCCAGGGAGACCCGGGCCCTGCAGCCCTCTCCCTGGCCTGTTTTCTCCTCTGCACAACTGGAATAGCAAAGCCCTCTGCCTTCTCCACAGGTCCAAGGCCTGTGTCAGTGAAGACCTGCTGGGTGGTGGAGGAGGGTACCTACAGACCGAGCAGGTGGAGAGGGGTCACAAGGGTGTGAGGAGCTCTGAGTAGAGCCATCATCATTCCTGACATAGAGTTCCACAGACTTTTCTGGGGCTGATAAGAAATCTATGAAGGAATAAACTGGCTTGACAAAGACAGCCAGACCTCATGTCTGTATCGGCTTGCTGGTGAGGCGGCTTCTCAGTTTCTGTCCTATACTTCCAACCATGGGCAGCCCACAGTCCAGACAGTGTGGCCTTCGAACCAGAGCTTCAGTCTCTTCTGCTGGCCACCCAGCTTGTTTCTCAGTCCTTCTGTGTCATCCCAGGACTATGGCCACACCTGCCCTTAGACATACTTCTCCTGGGTCTTTAGACAACTCAAGACCCTGACCCATCCAAGGAAGTGGAAGATCCGTGTGGACAACCATCCAGAAAACTAATTGAAAATATCTTATAGGTTAGCTCTGTCAACTCAAGTAAAAAATTATTCTTAGCTACCATAGCCAGCAGTTACCCAGTCAGCCCATGGCCTTAATAAGAGACTTCTTTCTTAGAGTATTCGTCACAAATGAGGAGCAGGACAACTGGGGCCTGGTCCATTCTTCCCAGCAGTCACAGCTCCATCTGAATTAATGCTTTATCTGGGGCGGGGGCAGGGTCTATCTTAGAGGCAGGGATGGATTGGTCCAGAGGGGGCAGATTCTTGATTTTTGCATTTGTGTCCCTCTTTACCATAGGGTACCAACTTAGCTGGAACAGGTCACTCCTACCTGTGCGTGTGAATGAACTCTCAGCCTTCTCCATCATCACCTGACACTTCATGTGGCGGACACTCCCTGTAGAATAACTTCTGCCCATGATCCATTTGCTGTGTTCCCAATAGGATGCTGATTATGATTCCTCTATGGCAGATGAAGAAGCTCAGACCTCCTCTCCAGGGTTGGTCAACAGTTTCAGGAAGGGACGGCCAGGAACTGCAGGCTGTAAGGTCTCTAGCACAGGTGCACAATAGACAGCTGAGGGAGACATTAAACCAGCGCTAGTACAAACCTTCTTTTCAAAAGCAGTGGGTCGTCCATAGTTTTCTAACCTCTGAAGGGATGGAATTGTTGGGGATGGGGTAGGAGATGAGAGATGTGTCTTAGAGATGCAGTAAATATTCCTGAGCACCCATGTCTGGCATAGGAAGAGGTTCACACACAACTCAGGAGCTGGTGGTTTCCTATGGGCAATATTGTATGACTCATCTCACTGTAATTTAAAGTCCCAGATACTCAAAGCCATTAAAAAGGCAAGGGATGTCAGAATTTAAAGCACTCTGGGGCTTGGAGAGGCCTTCCTGGGGGTGCGAGCAATCCCAATTTGCTCGGTTTTGAAGACAATCCAATGGAACTCAGAGCCTGGTAGCCGGGGTTAGAGAGGGATGTTTGTTGACTGTGTGACTGTATTTCTGCTCCATATTCTGTGCCCACCAGCCAGCTGCCCAGGCTTGGTTAGTGGTCAGGAAAAGCCCATGTGTTTTTCAAATACCACTGAGGTTCTGGGCTTATGATGGTGATTAATGTGCGTGAGAACAGATCCAAATTAGGTCATGGAGGGAGGCAGGCAGTTATGGGCAGCAGAAAAGGAGAAACTGGGATATAAGGTATGCCACGGTGTTCAGTCACAAGAAGGGGCAGTTCCATGGTTGTGGTGGCATGGGACCTTGTGCTGCAAGTCATAATGCTTGTGGCTACCGTCCTCAGCTTGGGCTTGGGCCAGAGGGGTTCCCCACACCACTTACAAAGAGGATCTGGCTTCGAGGTGGTGTTGTGATGCTATGATGTCTCAAGTCACATGGACAGCAACTGTCTGTTCATCCTCTGCCTAAATCAATCCTGTTTACAACTAGAGAAATGAGTAAGGCCTTGCATTGCCCAAGGAAGTGAGGTAGGTTTGTAGGTCCTCACTGTCAGTGCCTTTTCACTCTCCTGCCCTGCCTGTGACACACACCAAGGGTAGAGACAGAACAATAAGAGATTCAAAAATATGCCTGCATCCTAGCCAGCAAAAGTCATGGTTATGGACACAAGGCTTAAATGCATACAACAGAATGGAAGACTACTGCCTGAGTGGAGGTCCCGGGTCCGCTAGAATATGTTGCCCCCTTGCACATTGGCTGGAAGGACTGGATATGCTCAACTCCATACTGTCAACTGATAGTCGTGGTGCATATCCCCACTGTGTGGTGGCAGCTAGTGGGCCTAGGAATATTTGGGGGTTCTTGTCCTTTGCCTCTCATTTTCACTTGCAGCCTTGTCCCTGCGGCTCTCACCTCTTTTCACCAGATCCTTGGGTCATTCCTCTAGCCAGTGTTTCTCTATCCATCAGTTTGTCATTGGCAGCCAGGCCTCACTGTCTCTTCTAGAGGTCTCATGTCCTGGCCTCCCAAGCTCTTCTCCAGGGAGGTTGGGTATATTGGCTCAGGAAGGCACAGACAGACCAGTGAAAATTCTTCTCTCCATTGGAAATTGTTCTTCTTTATAGGACTAGAGCCCTGACAGTATCTGATGAACTGATTCATTCAAACATAAAAAGAAAAGGGGACTGAGAAAATGGCTCAAAAACCATTACCATGGGGAAAGCTCTTACTGGGTAAGCATGGAGACTGGAGATCAGATTCTAAGTACACACACAAACACACACACACACAGAGACACACATACATGCACACATGAGACACACAGACACAGATAGGTATATGAGAGACAGACAAACCAGAGAGAGAGAAAGAGAGAGAGAACCTTACAGCCTGGAAGCAGAGAAGGGATCCATGGACCCATGGGACAAGCTAATTACACCAGTCAAATCAATGATCTCTGAGTTTTGTGAGAGACTTTAACTCAGTGTGTAAGGTAAAGATCAATTGAGACAGTGGTCATCAACCTCTGGCCTACAGACTGACAGACAGACAGACACACACACATGCACAAGCACCTGTATATACACATGTGAGCACACACATTTGTATCTTACACACATATCTATACATAACGTTTTAAGGAGAGAGGAGGTTCTAGGATTGTCTTTGAAGAGTAAACGGACATTGTATTGACAAATAACAATTGTCATTTCAAAGCTACGATTTTTAAAAAGTAAATATTTAAGTCAGAGCACAGTCTATTGGGCCCTTCCCACCCAGCATCTCTTTCTCTTCCTTTCCACAGTTAAAGCCTCCAACAAGCAAATGTCCACACTTTCCTGATGTCTGAGCTACCTTGGTGCTGCAGCCACCCAGCTTGCAGGGAGCAGGAAGCTGGTAGAGCATTCCAGCACTTGACTTGGGGCCAGCTCCTGGTTTAGCAGAACAGCTCTGAGCTCCATGTCCCAAGCTCAGAGCCCCCTCTCCAGTCGACACTTCTGCCCACACTGCCTCTGCCTTCATCTGGTCCTCGTCATCTTTCCCTTGGACTGTTATTTCAACATTCTGGAATGTGATCCTTCTGTTAGCGGTTTTTCTCGAGCCACTCTGCTTTCCACACTGCTCTCCGAGCAAGCACTATAAAAAGCAGAGAGAAGCTGCCCTCCCAGGCTCTTTCTTGCTTTGCTTGGGTGGGGTCTTTGCAGCTGTCACCATCCATGGTGACTTCCCATGCGTAGGATTGCTCACAGGGGACAGCACCCCTCTAGTCCCAGAGAACAAAGGTGACCGAGGCCAGCTTCCCTTCAATGTTCCTCTCTCCCATGCTGCTTGCTCCGCAGCCTTAAAGAGACACATCAGCTGGGTAGGTGTCGCTCCAGAGGACCCTTTGCTAGACTCAGGAGGGGACACACAGGGTCACCATGTAAAATCTGAACTATGTATTTGACACAAGAAAAGTCTTCAGACACTTAGCGAGTGGTTCCCTGCCCACTGTGTTCTTCCGTGGCATACCCTCGACCTTGTACTTCAGAGTGAGGGCCTCACCTCACACCTTTGCCCAGGGACTTGCTTCCTTCAGCTTCAGTGCTTCTTAGGCACAGGGACCTGGAGTGAGAGGTCAGGTCAGGTCCTTGTCCCCTGGGTGGGTGTGAGGCTGCTGGGTGGTCAGGGTCCTTCCTGAGAGGCGGATTTCTTCAGTTTCCTCAACTACTTTCTAGGCCCAGGCAAGCTGTAGGAGTTTGAATCTTCCTTCCTTTCTCTTTCCTCTTTCTTTTTTCTGAGACAGGGCTTTGCTCTGTAACCCTGGCTGGCTTGGAACTCGCAGTGCAGACCAGGCTGACTTCAAACTTGCAGAGATCCACCTGCTGCAATCCCCAGGGCTGGGATGAAAATCACATGCTAACACATACCATCTGTGTTTACAGCAGTCTGTCCCACCCGGTCCTCTGGAGGGAAGAATGCTTCTTCCCATTATCATATCACAGCCTTGCCTCTTCTGGAATCCTCACGGGGCCTGATTTCCCTAACTTTCCTGACTTTGTTTCTTAAGGGGTGGAAGCCAGGAAGTGACCTGTGGGTGATGGGAAGAAACTGGTGTCCCCAGCCATAGGTCCTGTGTCACCACAGGAAACTTCTGGTCATCTGTGTGTTTCCAGGGGTTACTACAAGAAGTAACCACAAATGCAATGGCTTAGAGAGCAGAAGTTTATTCTCCCCCAGTTCTGAGACGAAGACCCCAGGTTAGTGCTCCCACAGAAGGTTCCAGGGGAGACTCGTGCCTAGTCTCCTCCTATCTCTGCTGGCCGCAGGCAGTCCTCAGCTGTGGCCACACAGTCTCTGCTTCTGGCCTCATAAGCTCGCCACTGTGCATCGCTGCATGAGTTTATGCCCAGCTCCTCCTCTTCCTTCCTAGTATGCGGACACCTGTCATGGGTTGTAGGGCCACCTGGATAATCCTGGATGAGCCATCAGAATTGCTTAACTACTTCTCCTTGCAAAGACCCTATTGAAGGCCACAACCTCAAGGTCTAGGTGTTAGGACAAGGATATTTCATTTAGGGGTAGAGTAGTAGAAGTAAAGTGAAAGTCACTCCTCTGGGTGGTTTCTATCCACGGTGCTGTTGGGCTGACTGCATTGAGTCAGTCCAGTTGCTACCAAATCCAGATGATCTTCAAAGTGCTGCTTGAGCTCTTCTTGGAAGGATCTGGAAGATGGTGGGAGATGGTTGCAGGGCTTTCCAGGTAAGAGAGTAGACTCAGCAGAAATGGGAGAGACGGGAGAGTTGAGGCACAGGATGCTGTTGGCCCAGCATGGATGTCACACTGAGCGCCTTAAAATAGGAAGGCCAGGCACCAGAGAGCTACGCCATGGAGTTCTCTCTATGACAGAGGGGTGGACACCACTTCTGGAGTAATTCCAGGGGTTTCCTTACTTGATATATGCAAGAACCCCCTCTTCATTCCACTCCCTGTGTCTAAGACATGGCAAGTCTTGGTTGGACTTATTCTTAGGCTGTTTTCCTTCTGTCTTTTACACCCCTCCTCCCTCTCTCATTGACTGCCCTCATGTTTCCATCACTCTGAGAACTCAGTTCCAGCATCATCTTGAATGCAAAATCCTTCCCACACTGGTGGAGCAATCGCTTGCTGACTCTCCAGGACCTGCAGCAGCTACTCACTTGCCTGGAAGGCTACTGCCAGTCAAAGTTGGAAAAGGAGCTAGGGAACCAACTGAGTCTTTAGTATTAGGCAGGAGAGGAAGCTAAAGAATTTACAGACAGCCTCCATCCAACATTTCTAAACACAGCCAATGGCTCATTTCAAAGATCTGGATCCGATGCCCCAGAGATGGATGAAGAGGGTAAAAGTTCAGAGTCACGAGAAAACTCTTTTCCCCTCCATTTATTGCAAACTCACAAATCATTTGAAGAGGGTCTTTCCCTTCCTGCCGAGGGTAAGATGGAGTGTGATGACCCCTGTGTGTGAGATTTCCATCAGTGGAGGGAGGCAGATGACAGGAAGGCTCCAAGATATGGGATAGCAAAGGGAAAGGGACAAAAGACAGCAAGGACAATGACAACCTTGATTGTGCCCAACTCACACCGAGAAAGGCCCACTCAAGAATAAAGAAGCCAGAACCCCCAGAAGGAACTCCATCTCAGTTCTCCACAACTTCCCTTCTGAAGTCTCTTGCTTTCTCCTTCACAGCATAACGTGGTGGAGCAGGTGAGCAGTAAGAATGGGGTGGCTTTCGGAGCATCTGCTACCAATAGCCACCTTAGATATTTGTGGAAAATTGTCTTGGCCCATGAAATTTCAAGAGTGCAATGGTGGTAATCACTATTGGTGGCACAGTTTTGGGGCTCACTGGAGAATTAACAAACTTGAATATAAAAGTGACATAAGATTGCATAAGGCACTCAGAACAAAGAACATCTTGGTTCTAAGAGCTTAAGATCTCATGGAAGGGGCACGCGTCTTCCAGAGTTCGTGTAATGCATGTCAGACAATGGTGCATGCTACGATAGGGCAGTTCAGGGGTACCCAGGGGGACTCAGGGAAGGGACACTTTTGCCACCTTCTCACTGATCTTACAGGTCACAAGAAAGCAGACAAGTAGCAAGGAGCGAGAGAAAGCGTGAATAGCACTTCCAGGCCTAGGAAGGGCAGCCAGTGCGGAGGAAGTTTCCGGGTCAGTACCAGCTTGATTTCTCAGCAGTCAAGCACGTGGGGCCATCAGCTGTGGTGTCATCATCAGCAATATGATCTTACTGCCAAGTTCTAAAGGAGAACTGAGAACAAAGGCAGCAGCCTGTAATGTGTTGGAGTCCTTGGGACCCCACTAGCCCATAACTCATAAGTAACCCATTCCTGGGGCAAGGCTTTCTATTTGTCCGTCGCTGGTGGCATACTGCCACAGTGCAGGCGACCTCCATTCTGACTCTCCTATGTATGTCTAGATAGACTTTCAGAAGCTTCCAAACTTTTATGTGGATCCTGGGGTTCCAAACTCATTCTCGTGTGGCAAACACTACCCATCGAACCATTCCCCCAGCTCCTTCTTACTGTATCAGCCTCCCGGACTTCATGCTCTGCTAATTAATAGCCAAGCCTGTTTTCATCTGCCAACTCTGCCCTTTCCTTTGTTTGGATTTACCAGCTCTTATCCTCGCAAATTTCCTTTTGGTCCTAAAGCGCTGGTCCCAGTGTGACTTGTCACCTATAGGTCTCCTTACCCAAGCCACTTTCTGCCCTTGTTTTGATTCCCTTTTGTTACTTGCATGTGAGAAACACCATCCATTGGTTTGCTCCAGCATCCCCCTCTAAACCAAGACAGGGGGCTTCCTGTCTTGATCTCTGGGCATTTGCCCTCCATAGGCCTGGCACTTCACAGCAACTGAATCTATATGCATCGAGCACATGAACGTATATTTTAGAAAAGTTGCTCTGGTGGCAATTTGGAAAACAGATTTGAAGGAAAGGAGTCTGTGATTTGGAAAGTTCTCCTTGGCTAGAGATTCTGTATGGATGGGGTGTACAAACCACCCTCCCTCAGACACCAAAGCTTGGAGGGCATTTGATGAGGTGAAGAATTCAGGACAAATGCAGCCGAGCAGTGCCTCAGAAGATCCCTCCTGGATTCCAATCCGTGGCTTCTCTTCCTGTGTGGTTGCCTTCAAGCTGAGTAGTGAAAGTGTGGCCCAGATAGATTTCTGTATTTGAGTTGCTGACCACATGAGTGTGTGAACGCAGAATTAGATACTTTTCCTGTGGCGGCTCCCGTCCCCCAAATCAGAGACAAGTGCTGGGGGCAGGGGCCCAGAGTCATTATCTAAGAGAGCCATCTGGCAGGGAAGAAGTGAGGGGATGAGCTTCTGGCAGTGTGCGCTCTGCTCCCCCAGTCAGAGGGCCTTTTAGCGGGCCTAGGGGTGGATAACGTGGGAACGATTCTTTGCTTTCCATCCGTGTCTTGAGGACTCTTCTTTCTTTCCACCCCAGAGCCCAAGTTCTCATCCACCTTTTTCTAAGCACAGTGGAAATAGGAAAGATACTCAGAAAAACTGATAAAAGAAAGAAAGAAAAGAGAATGCTTCTCCCGAACCTGCTAATTACCGTTCTGAATCCCTTGTGATTAGGAACTTGTAGTCAGTAGAAATATTTCTTTTTCACGGCAAATAAAAAAATCCACTCTAATGCCAATTATCTTCCGTCCCTCCTCCCTTCCCACACTTCTTCTCCTCCTCTTCCCCCTTTTCACTTCATGCAATGACTTGAATTTCTAGAGCTTTTTTCATTGTGCTTACTGAGAAACTTTAAGCCTCATAACTGGGAGAATTGGGTGACCTGAAAGAGGAGATCAGGTAGACTGGAGGAGTTGATGGGGTCCCCAGAGGTGTGTGTGTATGTGTGTGTGTGCACGTGTGTGCTTTTCATGTGCCCTATACTGCCTGTCCCCTTTAAAAGGCATCTTAGACTGTTCTACTGGGCAACACAACACAGCTGAAAAGTGGGCAAGCAGACGCCAAGAAATCTGGACTGCAGACCTCCCTGGGTGACCTCAGGCAAGCTGTTCACGTTTTGGGAGTCTAGCGTGAGACAAAAACCATGTCCCTCGCTGTATGTGATTCTGTGCTGAGGGTTAAACATATGTATGAGAACGCTATGAAAAATGACGGTCTCTGCATACGTAAGTCCCAGTTTTCTGATTTGTCAGGCTGAGGCCTCAGTCTGGAATGGATCAGTCTATTCACAGTGAGTGTTCATTCATTAGACAGGGTGATTGATAATGACTTGGGATTCTGGATTCAAACCAAAAGACAGAAATAAATCCGCTCTGAGGATGTGTTAAAGGGAGAAGGACTCAAACTACGGAGTTTAGTACTGAACTTGACCATTAGACAGGGCTAACAGTGTAGCCCCCGAAGTTTATGGAACTCAGAGTTTTGAGTGACAGGACATGCTTGTAATGACATGTGGCTCGAGCCGAGGGCTCAGTGAAGTCTCAGTTATTGCCATCATTTCTCTAGTGGCCGTGTCCTAGACTAGGCCTGGGGGCTGACCCTGTGGCTTCTGTCCTCTGCAACCCTGAAACTCCCAAAGGAGGCAGAGCTGTGAGCAGATGGCAAATACAGCAAATGGGTGTGGCCAGGCGCCCATCAGACCAGCCTGTCTTACTTAAGTTATATCTACTCTTTTATGGCCTGGATGAATTTGATAAGCAGCCTAACTTTTTCAACTCCACCCCCTTACGTTTGTTTGTTTACTTATTTTGTGTGTATGTGTTTATGTGTGTGTGTCAACCTCAGGTGCCTCTTTTGAATGATCCTCCCCTTTTCTGTTTGTTTCTTTTATGCGAGGTCTTTCACTAAATCAAGAGCTCATAAATTTGCCTGGCCTGGCTAGTCAGATCTGCCTGTCTCCACCACCTCAGCCGGGGATGACAGGCGTGTGCTACTCATGCCTCTTTGCGTGTTTCTTTTTTTGGCATGGTTGCTGGGGATCAAACTCAGCAAGCACTTAATGACTGATCCACCCCCTACCCTTCTTTAGTCTTTAATATAGAAGAACAACTATTGCTTTAAGGGCTTTATGAGTGAGTCCTTTTAGATAACTACTCATTCACTTATCAGATATTATGGTTGACAGAATAATGGTACCCAAGAGATGTCCATGTTCTAAGCCTAGAAGCCATGAGCTTGCTAGGTAATGTGGCAAAGGAACACTAAGGCTACAGCTGGAATTAAAGCAGCTAATCAGCTGCCTTTATAGGAAGAGGATTCTGCATTGTCTTCATGGGTGAGCCCAGGGTAGTGCAGAAACCTTTAAAAGTAGAGAAGGAAGTTAAGAGATTGCTCCAAAAGAGGGTTGAAGATGCCATGTAATGATTTTGAAGAGGGTGAAATGGGGTCATGTGCCAGAGATAGCAAGTCGCCTCTAGAAGCTGGAACAGGTCAGATAATGTTTTCCCTAGAGAGTCCATGGAAAGGGCCTGCTGCGACTTTAGCTGCAGGAGACTCATCTTGCACTTCTGACATCCATCGCATATGATGACAAACCTGTGTGGTTTAAGCCACTAAAGACTCCAGTATTTTATTAGAGCAGCAGTAGGAAATGAATGCAAGTGTCTACTGCATGCCTCGAACTATGTTCTGAGTGCCAGAGATAAGATAAGGAGCTTCGGACATGAGACGGAGGGGAGAGAGAGAGAGAGAGAGAGAGAGAGAGAGAGAGAAAGAGAGAGAGAAGAGAGAGAACATATGCATATCTCACTTATTTACATTTTAGACTCCAGAACCATAAGAAGTACATGAGTACATACATGTTAGAGGCTGCAAATGTTCCAAAAGGGAAAAGTGATAAGGAGCTAGAAAAAAAAGAGATTTTTTTTTTTACACAGAAGTGTTAAGGACTGCCTTATAATGAGATGACACTTGGACAGACCTGGAGTATAATGAAGATTTGCCTCCTATGGATATCTGGGAGGAAGGACAACCTTGGGTGAGGCAACTTTTTTCCAAGGGTTTTTCCCAAGGAGGGCTGTGACTTCGAGCCTTCAGCATCCCCGACTCCCAGCAGATAGGGAAATGAATAACTGGATCCTGAAGGTGTCTCTGATTAGCACATTAGAGCACCCACCACAGGAGGCTCTCACAGTACCCTGGCTAAGAGGCCATGGTAATTTGTCCTTAGATGGTTGCAGGAAAGATGGTGAGAAAATGATCAGACTTGGGATTGTCAAGTGGATTTCATAGAAAGGTTGGGAAGGAAAGAAAGGATTCAAGATTGACTCCATGCAACCTTGTCATTTACTGACCTAGGGGACATTTACTGAATGATGAACAAGTTATTTTTTTGGGGGGAGACATTGAATTTAGTTTGATATTGATAGAATTGTAAGGGCTTCAGCATCTCCAAATGGGGAGACGTTGAGGTCAGAGGAGAAATGAGAGCAGGGGAGGCGACTTCACCATGGTGAAAGCTAGGGGAAATGACTGAGTTTAGGGAGTGAAGGCAGGCAAAGCCGAGAGCCAAGACTGAGTCCCATTTTGAATATTCTCTGTGATTCAGAAATTAAATTGTTACAAAATAAGCATCATTAGTCATTTGTACTTAAATTGTTAATTGGTTCTTTTGTTGTTGTTTTTTCCCTGTGGTAAAGGAGACATAACAAGATGATCGCTTTAGCTGTTTTAAGGATCCACTTGGGCGACTTTAAGTGCTCTCACATTGCTCTGTAACTGTCACCACCATTCACTGCCAGAACATTTCCATTCTCTGTACCCCAACTCTGAACGCACTAGACAGCAAGCCCTCCCTTCTCCTCCCTCCAGCCTCCGGTGACAACAATTGTTTGCATCTCACAACCTGACAGCTCTGGGTATCACGTGTCAGGGAAGTCCCAGGATATGTGCCTTTTGAGTCATTCTCATTTCACTGAGCTAGTGTCTTTGGTCCATCCAGGCGGCAACATGTGGTGGCATCTCGGCCCTCTCAAGGCCGAAGGAGAATAATCATGTCTACTTGAAATCACGAAACCACCTGTGTCCACATTCAACCATTTGCCCTTAAGAGCTCACGCAATCTCGGGTGTGTCCTCTGGTTCTCATTTCCTTGTCCTTAAATAGTGAAGAGTTCCCACTTCACGGACACGTTAGACGAACCACTTTATGTAATGGATGTGAAACTTCTTTAAAAAGACTATGATGCAGGGGCTATTTTTAGCCGAAAGAGGCCACTGGGTTGGCTGCCAGGCGTGAATGCTTTTCTCTTGGCCACCCTAATAACATCTTTCCAAGTAATTCCTCAGTCCAGCTGCAGAGTTGATCCAACTCCCTTATCATGGCAGTCACCGAAGTGGACTTGGTTGTTTTCCTGTCAGTGTCTCTGTGTGTCACGTCAGCACAGCCTACGATAAGGCATGTCTGTGTCTGATACGGACCCTTCAGGCTCTGGGGCCTCCTTTTGCATGTTAGGGAAGATACAGTCCCTCTGACCTGAAGAAAACCCTCATTCAAAACCAACATTAAGTTGTGTGTCTGACTCCATGAGGTTGTGCTGTCTTGGAGCAGGCAGGAGGAGTCACTGGTGGGAGTTGACACAAGGCACCCAGGGCTAAAGAACCAGGTGTCCCGACAGCATTGGCCTCCTATTGGTTACCGTGCTGGATGGCCTCCAGTGTTTTGAGCTCTGACAATCTGGGGGCTATTTGTAAATTACCATCTTACACTCACTCGGTCAGTCACTCTTTCCCCAGTTTTTCACCTACTTTGCTCATCCCCTTAAGATTTTCCCTTCAACTCAGACTTAAACTTACCCTTGCCCGTGTCACTGAGATGAATTCCATCATTCTCTGTCTTTCCTTTGTTTCCTTTAAAAGAAAAAAAAAGCCTAATTTTTCGCCATCTTCAGTGTCTGGGTTTCAAACAGACGCTTCACTGATGCTGGATGGTGACGGTAGATGGTGGACTTGACAGTCATTGTACTTGCAATTTCTGGAGAAAAGCAATAGACCAAAAACCCTGCTCCTGTCTCAGTGGAGTCTGTACTTGGGATCAGGAGACAGGTTCTAAGAGCAGATGGGCCGGGAGTAAGCAGGCTTCAAAAGAGAAGAGGGATTTAAATTGCCTCCAATAGCAACAGGAATGCGAACAGTTTTTAAAGTGTCTCTAAGTTGGGTCTTCAAGAACTCATTTGGGCAGTTTGGGGAGAGCAAATTAAAGTATAATGGCAAGAAGGCAGAGCCAAGCAAAAGAATGCGCCCTGGGTCCGGGTGAGAGGGTCCAAGAAGAGTGGCAGCTGGGATAAAAGGAAAGACTGATGGGAGATGTCCTCTAGGAAACGATTGGACCCGCATCCCAGCAAACCTAGGGGTCCTACGGGGAGATAAAGCCAGTCTCAACAAGTCTATCTAGAAAGGCTGCTGCACGGCTTTGCCTGTAGCAAGTCAACAAAGCCAAAGTTCTTCCATTCTTTCTCCCCTCACCCTGCTGTAGCGTGCTCTGAGTGGCTTCCCGCTCAGGACCCCTGCGCTCATGGATCTTTGTGCCCAAGTGTCACCTCTAGCAAGAGGCTTCTTGGATCTTTCAATCTAATACATTCCCTGTCTCATACCTGGTTCCTACCCATCTCCCTATCTGAAGATGTGGATTCTAGCTGGAAGGGGCTCGTTTGTCTGTGTGTTTATTCCCAGGAGAACTGGTTCCACTTGGTAGGGGCCTTGCTTGTCCCTGGCACCAAGAACAGGACCTGACCCACAGCAGGGGCTGAACAACTATAAGCTGAATAAAACAGAAGGAGGAGAGAATGAGTGGGTAAGGGAGGGAGGGGAGGAGGAAGGGAAGGAGGGAGGAAGGAGAGAGGAAGGAAATTAAAACCAGATACGAGACTGTTTTGAAGATGGCTACCATATCTTCTCCTGTCTTGCTCTCCATCTATTGTGTTGAGTCTTTTCACATTCGTGCCGTGTTTCTTCTTGGAATAGTGTCAGAGAACATGTTTCTGGAAAGCTCAAGCCACAGGGAGAGGCCCCAGAGAGGGAAAGGGAGCTCTCTCGTCAGGAGCCCCAGCCGAGCCCAGCTCCCAGCAGCTCACCCAGGCTGTAGCCGCCATGTAGCCAAGCCAGTGCTCTGAGAAACCCCAACTGCTAAATTTCTTCATTCTGGGTCTTGAGATTAAGGAAGTAGTGGACGTACAGATGGAGAGATATACCAGGAATTGTGTTTTGTGCTTTAGCTTGCATATAAGTGAAGTCATGTGTTTTATTTTGTTTGCTCGGCTTATTTCACCAAGCATCATAACTTTCAGGTTTATGTGTACAATGAGTAACACATACTGCATGTGTGTGTGTGTGTGTGTGAGAGAGAGAGAGAGAGAGAGAGAGAGAGAGAGAGAGAGAAGAGAGAGAGAGGGCCAAGTGCTGAGCTCCCATTCTCCCTAGAACTTTATCCGAACCCTTTCCCGATGCTGCCTAAGGGAGCAGCCTTTGTAAACCTCCGTCTAGGAACTGATGAGTCATGGACCTCTGGTGCTCTGTACCTTCTTCTAGAGCTCATTTCAGAGACAAAAATGCCATAGATTTTACATAGAAAGAGTTTGTGTGTGCATCAAAGATACTGGTTCTCATTTAAGGATTGAGCCTTAATCACTTAGTTCTCAGGGTGGATGGGACTTTGCATTTGGGAGTTCCTTAGCCCACAGGGCAAGGAGGCAGGGTTCAATAAGCACACTCCAGTAGCTCTCACCCCAAGTTCGGACTGTGTGGTAGGAATAGTAACACAAATATTGCGTGAAATTATCAAAGAATGACTTTTAAAAACTGAGCACAAATATTTGTCACAGACTCACCCTCCTCCCAGCTCAGTGTAGAGTGAAGGTGAGGGAATAAGTTTTGCGAGCGTCTCTCTGAGGACACAGAAAATTAGACCGCACATTTGACACCTCAACTTTTCTGGCTGCACCTCAACCAACTGGCAGCTAAACCCCATGCACCTAGCACCCCAAGTATCCTGGAGGCCACTGGGGAAAAACAGTGGTTTACACTCCTATGGGCAAATCACATACCACTCCTTCCTCAAGTCTGGCTATTGGAGGCTACTTGGTTCTTTAACTTTGCTGTATCTCCCTGTCTCTTGGCTTTCCTTGACTGTGCGTTGCTTACCACAAGTGCCTCTTTCAGTCTTGTAAACCAGAGAGAGTGGGTGGTGTATTCAAAGTCCTAAAAGAAAATCAAATGACCTCATAAAAAATTCTATATCCAGAAATGCCTGCCCCCAAAAAATGAGAGCTAAAGACTTTCTTGGGCAAAGGAAAGCCGATAGCTTTATTGCCACATGACCTGACTTATAAATATACAATAGTTGAAATGAAATGATGCTAAACAGCAATATAAGAGTGCAATTAAATATAAAATTTACTGGCAAAGATAATCACATATACATAAAATTATTTATAAGCCTAACATGCTGCTTTATTACAATAATAGTAAATTGATTATAATACTACTGTAAAATGTAAAATACCAAAAGTATTAAAAACAGCTAAGCTACTTTATCTTAATGAATAAATAATAGAAATGTTGTGTACTATGACATTAGAACTAAATAATATGAGGAAAACAGAGATAAAAAACAAAGAGTTCTTTAATTCAAGGAAGGTAAGTATGGTAGTTTGAGTGAGAATAGCCCACATAGGCTCATATATTTGAATGTTTGATCCTCAGTGGAACTATTTAGGAAGGATTAGGAGGTGTGGCCTTGTTGGAGGAGGTGTGTCTCTGGCGGTGAGCTTTGAGGCTCAAAAACCCTACACCAGGTCCTGTGTGTCTTTCTCTGCCTGCTTCCTGCAGATTTGGATGGAAAGCTTTCAGCTACTGCTCCAGCACCATGCCTGTCTGCCTCCTGCCATGATCATCATGGTCCAGCCCTCTAAAACTGTAAGTAAGTCCCTAATTAAATGTTTTCTTTCATGAGTTGCTTTGGTCATGGTGTTTCTTCACAGTCATAGAATGGTAACTAAGACAATAAGTTATTATCATCTTAAAGTAGATTTCTAATACTGAGATATCTTAATGTAAACCCCTTAGTGGCCACAAAGAAACTACCTTTAAAATTTAAACCGAAGAGAACAAAAAAAGATGAATAAAAGTACCAGAAAATCATTATCAAAATGACAACAGTAAATCTCTCTTCTTTATCAATAATTACTATAAATATAAATGGGCTAAATTACCCCAAAGATACAGCAAAGTTAGATGGATGCTTTTAAAGGTCAAACTATGTGCTCTTTAAAAGAAATACACCATAGGTTTAAGAGCACACGTGGGGAAAGTAAAAAGTCCAACATCAGGGCACGTAAGTTTCTGAGTAATTGTTAAAGGACCTTACAGGTGACATTAGCAGCAATACAATAAATTAGTAAACAGAAACTTTAAACCCTACTTCATATAACAGGAACAGAAGTCCAGACAGTAAATCAATAAAGAAGAGCATTTGAACAACACTGTGGACCAAACAGATTTATCAGAGGGCCATGTACCATCCCATAGCAGAAGAATACACATGAAATATTCTCCAGAACTGGTTCTACATCAGGACACAAAACATGTTGTAATCTGGGCAGTCTGGAGGCTGAGGCAGGAAGATTGCCACAAATTCAAGGCCGGCCTGGGCTAAAGCATGAGACCTTTTTTTCTCAAAACAAAATTGTTTTAAAAATTTTTAAGATCGAAATGATAGCAAGCCAGAACTGAGACGATGATAGAACTGGTAAAATGCATTCTGTGCAAGCATTAAGACTCCAGTTGGATCTCTAATGAGCAAGTAAAAACCAAGGCTCGGCAGCTCACACCTATTTTCCAAGGCATGGGAAAAGAGGGGGACAAGATTTTAGGGTTTGGGGGCAGACCTAGCTGAATTAGTGAACACCAGGCACAATGACAGATTCTGTTTCGAAAATAGGGTAGAGGATGATTGAGGAAGGAGTCCAACTTTGAACTCTAGCTTCTCCATGTGTGCACGTACATATGAATACATGCACACAGTCACCACCACACCAAGCATCCTTCCCAACCACAGTGGGATGAAATTAGAAATCAAAGCAATAGAAAAAAACAAAATGTGAAAAATTCACAAGTACACAATAAATATTTAAACAAATAGTGGGCTAGATGGGCCACCAATAGTAACATTTTAAAACACCTTGAAATAAATGAAAATGGGAACACAACTTACCAAACGGATAAAGAATGCAGCAGAAGTTGCACGGAGAGTGAAGCCATAAACTCATCCATTTCAGTAGAAAGAATCCAAGTGTGATCACTCAGGCCTGAGTTCCAGTGTGTGGGAGGCTGAGGCAGGAGGGCTGCCCGTTCCAAGCCAGGCTGTACACACAGAGGCCTTGTCTTGGGGGACAAAGAAGAGAAAAAGGAGTAGGTGGATGGTAGGAAGAGGAGTAGCAAAGAGGAAGAAAAGGAAGATGGAAGGACGGAGAAGAGGTTTAGAACCAGGTTGCTTCCTGGTATAATTCTATCAAATATCAAGTATTATTTAATACCTTGTCTTCATAAACTCTTCCCCAAAATAGAAATAGAAGGGATACTTTTAAACTCATTTTATGAGACAAATATCACTCCAATGCTAAAAACCAAAGATACTATTTGCAAAGAAAACTCTAAATCTATATCTCTGGTGACTGTATGCTCAAAACCCTCCAAAAATAGTAAATTGAGGGCTGAGGAAGATAGATCAGTGGGCACAGAGCTTTCCCCACAAGCCTGACACCTGACTTTGGATCCCAGACCTGACATAAAAGTTGGATGTAGTAGGTACAAGAATCTGTAACACCAGGACGCCAGCCAACTTGGCTTGCACAGCTTTGGATACATTTCAAAGAAAGTGGGAAGGTGAGGCTCCATAACCAAAGATTCTCCTTTGACCTTCACATATAGTGTGACATGTGTATGTTCATAACCACACATAGGAGCACATGCACACACACACACACACACACACACACAAGCTGAACCCAACAACACAACAAAAAGATTACTTGTCATGACTAAATGAGATTTATCCCAAGTTGGTTTAACATATGGAAATAAATCAATGTGATACTCCACATTAAAAGAATCAAAGATAAAAATCACAGTAGCCACAGAGAAAGTAACTGACCAAGTTCCACATCTTTTTATAGTGGTGGCACACCCCTTTAATCCCAGCACTTGGGAGGCAGAGGCAGGCGGATCTTTGTGAGTTCGAGGCCAGCCTGGTCTATAAGAGCTAGTTCCAGGATAGGCTCCAAAACTACAGAGAAACCCTGTCTCTAAATGTCCCCCTACAACAACAACAACCTCTCAAGGCTAGAGAGATGGCTCTGCAGTTAAGGAGCACTGGCTGTTCTTGCAGGGGCCCCTTGTTCAATTCCCAGCACCCACATGTGGCTCACAATCATCTCTCCAATTACAGGTGATTCAAGGCCTTCTCGGGCCTGAAAAGGGAACAGGCATGCATGTGACATGCCACACACCTGATGCATAGACATAGATGCAGGCAAGCACTCATATATATAAAATGATAGAATAAATTAAAATTTAAAATTAAAATTCTTAACAACATAGGCCCAGAAGAAAATGTCCTCAACCTAACAGGGGCTCTTTGCAAGCAGCCCCAGCTGGCACAGTCTGGGAAAGATGGAAAGCTTTAACTACTCTAAAACCTGGTAATGGAAGCCTCAGAAAGAGTGTTCAGACAAACAAACAAACAAACAAACAAAAAACAAAATGCATCCAAATAAAGAGAAAAGTAAAGTATCCATGCTTAGATGACATGAACCTATAGGTAGAAAATCATAAAGACCATGTAACACACACACACACACACACACTCACACACACACACATACAGTCACTCTCTCTCTCACACACACACACACATACACACTGGGGGAGAGGAGAATTAATAAATGAGCTCAGTAAAAGAGCATAATATAAAACTCAGCATACATAAATCAATTCTCCCTCTCTACACCAATAGTGATCTATCTGAAAAATAAACCAAGGAAGACATTTCAACTGAAAATATCAAAAATTATAAAATTCTTGGGAATATATTTAACCAAGGTGGCAAGAAGTGTGTAAGTGAAAAACAAACTATTGGTGAGAGAACATGGAAAAGCTGCCCACAAATCAGGAGAATTCCCACTGTGTGAATTGTAGTGACTATTATTGCTAACATTCCTACACTATCCAGAGCAATGCAGAGACTCTATCAAAAGTCCAGTGGCATTTTTCATAGAAATAGGTGTAGCGCACCATGCCCGTCTGCGCTCTATGTGCTACCATACAGTTCGTAAACAGGGCAAGGGCCTGGAGATTGAAACACACAAAGACATACAGACATAGACACAGGTCATCCTGAAACAAGAATGCTCCCCTTACTGTGTACCAGAGCCTTATATAGAGATCCTTAACTAATAGCCACACCCCAGCCAAACCCACCAGAAACCACTCCCCTGCTATTAGGAACTCCCAAGGGTCTTGTGCTCAGAACAGCTGCAAGCATTACAAGTTGTTTACCAGAAATTCAGGATCTGGGGGGTTCACAGCTCCCAACAAATAGGAAAAAAGGTCTAAAAGTTTATGAACCTGAATATCTAAAACAAACAAGAAAGGCAAAACTGGAGCAATTATGAGTTCCCAATTTAAAGTTCTATCCCAAAGCTGTATTCAATCAACACAGTATTGAGCCTGGCATAAAACAGACTAAAAAACCAATGGAACCAACAGCCTAGACATCAACAGCCTAGACATGAACACAGGTGTATATATTCAACAGGTTTTAGACAAGATTCCCAAGAAGACACAAGAGGTAAAGGATAATCTGTAACAAATGGTATTGGAAAAACTATATCTATGTGCAAAAAGTAAAACTGGACATTTATCTCACACAAAAATCAACCCAAAATTGGTTAAAGACTAACTAAGATGTGGAACCATAAAATGCCCAGAGGGAAGCTCATTGTCTTGGCCTTGCCAGATTTCTTTACACATCTCATCCAAACTCAGAAAAGCAAAAGTGAAAAATGAGTATGTTAGGACCACAAAGAGCTAAAAAGGAAAAGCAAAAGGAAGTGATGACCAAAACACAATGGCACATACCAAATATGAGAAAATATTTGAGGACCATTAATTCTAAAAAGGGGTCACTATCCAACGAGCCCAAAAATCATTCATATAACTCAATAGTAAGAAAATAAAATACCCAATTTTAAAAATGGGCAAATTAGACTGGGGTAATAAGTCAGTTGGCAACATGCTTGCCAGATACACGTAAGGACCTAAATCCCAATCCCAGTGCTGGAGAGACAGACAGACAGATCTCTAGTGTGCACTCATTGGCAACCAATCTAGTTCATTCAATGAGAATTCTGTCTCAAAAAATAAAGTGGAGAGCCCTTGCAGAAGATACCTAATCTTGATCTCTGGTCTCTACATGCACTCAAACATATGTGCATATGTGCATATACATAGATATGTACACACACACACACACACACACGGCAAAGAACCTGAGCAGATACTTTCTTAACAAAGGCATACAAATGACTGCTGGGGACTTGGAAAGGCACCCACAGTACTGAGCATAAGTGACAATATAAAGCAAAATCACAGAGGGGGCAGTCACCTCGGAGCTGCTAGAAATAACATTAGCAAAAGCCAAGAGAAAGCTCTGGGCAAAGGTGTGGAGCAAAGCATGTCCTATAGCCTGTTGGTGTGAGGTAAATAGTGCAACTACTATGCAAAATGGGATGGAGGTTTGAAAATCTAGAAATTGGCCTGCTTTATAACTTAGCAACTCCCCTTCCCTATATGTCCTCAAAGGAAATGAAGTCCTCAGATGGATATCTGTAGCATGAGGGGCTGCCTGTTGAGGTTTCTGTCCTACCCAGTACCCCACAGCCAGTAAACCCCAAAGAAAATCATACAGAGATCTCCATAAGTTATAAAACTGATTGGCCCATTAGCTCAGTCTTCTTATTAGCTCTTGTATCTTATATTAACCCATTATTATTATCTATGTTAGCCACGTGGCTGGGTACCTTTCTCAGCCAGGCAGGTCACATATTGCCTCTTTGGTGGTCTGGGCTGGACTGGAAGCAATGGGCTTCCTCCTTTCCAGCATTCTCCTGTTC
>LOEQ01006257.1:75857-90272 GCA_001685075.1 Bramus lutescens | reverse complement strand
CCATCTGTAATGAGGTCTGGTGCCCTCTTCTGGACTGCAGACATACACACAGAATATTGTACACATAAATAAATAAATAAATAAATAAATAAATAAATAAATAAAAAACAAAAACAATAAGGCAGTTCTGAGGGTAACTCTGGCCTCGGGTTTGTATTTACTGTTCTAGATTTGGGGTCTCAGTTCTAGAAACTTCTCAGTCTTCTCCCTACCCCATCTTTAAAGTGCCGTGACTGCTCTCATGGATTGGCAGGATGGTCCCTGTTAATACTGCCTAGGGTGGAATGAAAGGCTAAGACAGAACTTTCACCCCCAGGAGCACCAGGTCTGAGAACTAAGTTGGAGACGGTCCCCTTCCCCCCCTGCTGTGGGCTTTACCAGCTCCTGCTGATGACTGGCAGGGTCTCCATTTGTGATGCCTTTCAGGTCGAAACAGAATGTTTCAGGAGAGTGCTTCCCGGTCCTTTTTAACTTGTTTCTAGAAGCAACTGGCCCTGGGGCTAAAGGAACCTGATCTATTGATTCCCACCCTGGGCAGCCAGGGCCCTAGACAAACAACTGTCATTCCCGTGAAGCTGGCCAATGTCCTCCCATCATGACCCAGCAGCTGGAGGAAACCGTAGGAGGGCTTTGTGAGAGCCTGTCCCAGTCGGAGAGAGTAACATAGGAGGGGTGGTAACATCTCCGGGATTGCTTTACTCTCGAAAGGGCGTGTGGGGAGTCAAGCAGTTAGAGGCAGTTTACATATTAAAAAACGTTCTGAAAATAGTTCTTAGTGGCTGAAGAACACATACCTTCTGAGCCATTTTAGGCTCTTGGCTGAAAGCAGGCTGGGAGAGGTGAACCGCCTTTCCCACAATGCAGCGGAGCTCTGGAAGGCAGAAGCCAATCAGTCTCAAGTGTTCCCAGGTGACTCCAGTGCTCAGGGATTTTGGTCAGCGCGTCTCCGGGGGAGTGTTTGCTGTTGTAAGTCGGGTGAGAGGCTGAGAACACTCCCTCAGCTTTGGGTCTTTCCCGGTAAGATTGAGTTCCTCAAGATCAGAATGACAGAGGCAAAGGCCCTGGGAGCTCTTCCGGATCACTCCTCCGTTAAGCTCGAAGCCCCAGGGGGTAAGCCCACGGGGTTTAGGTCCAGTCTTGGCATTGTTCAGACTCTCATTCAGGGGTCTCTTCCCATCCTTTGAGAAAAAAAGAATAAACTAAGGACGTCAGAGTAAGTCACTGAGGAAGGACTTGCCTGAGAGGAATCTTAAAGCCCCACGTGACAACAAACACTCCCAGGACTTACTGAGCCCAAGAGGTGGCGGCTCTGCAGACCTTAGTCCCTTACTGGGAAAGGACCAAAGAGAAAACCGGGAGAGAACGGAGACTTCCTGGAGAACGGCAGGTGTTTCACGTTTTTAAGTAAAATCTTGTGATCTAAGGAAAATAGATTCATGGGAATAGATTCACATATAAACATTTAGTGGTGTGCTTAATTCTTGTTTGCTCTGTAAGCAATGCATCACCTTTTACCAAACAGATTAGGGGACTCGGTGCTGCTGGGACGGAGTCTTCCAGATGGTGCTCCTCTGTGACTGTAAGGCATGTCCCCTGATCCCGGAACCATGGCCAGACATCCGGGACGGGAGAGAGACAGAGGGTAAAGCAGACCTCAGGCTCAGGTTTACTGACTTGCAGCTTGTACGGAACGCAAGCTGCCCAGGGCAGGCAGCAGTGTGGAAGCCTGTGAAGGCGACACGCATCAGAATCCCACAGGTACGGATCCAAACTCCCATACTGTGTGGCAGTAGGAAAGCTCACGATTTTGAGCCTTCTCTTCTGTCAGGGGCTACTACTTCCCTTTCAGAGTCTGATTAGGTGTGGCTGCATATGAAACATTTAGTGGCATGCTTAATTCAAATCTTAAGAGTGGCTCATGGGAAACCTCTTCCCAAGCTTGCCCTAGTACCTAGGACTTGTTCAGGGCAACAGGTCAAGTGAGGTTTCCATTTTCCATTTGATTCAAGCAAAGGTTAGTGAAAGGGAACATATTTACCCTCCCAGGATGGAGCTGGCAATGTCAGAAGTCAAGAGTGTCTGTGTACTACTGACACCTAGTGGGTAGAAGGCAGGAAACACTGGTAAGCCCCTACACAGTCCAGGAGAGTTCCTGCTCACTCCCTCCCTGACAAAGCAGCCAGCCTGGAACAGCGGTAACAATAAAGCTGAAACCTGGACCTAAAGAGAGAATTCGGGCTTTGACCAGTGCAAGAAGTGGAAGAAGCAAACAGCTTCATAAGTGTGAGCTCTGGCAGCATCTGAAGACATCAGCCACCAAAGGCTTTTCAGGATAATCTGTGGAAATTCAAGGGCACATTAAAGGCAGAAGACTCAAGACTGACTCCTCACTGGATGGACTGAAGTAGGCTTTAGGCCACATGATGCTCTAGTTTGGAAATGGAATGTCCCTGAAGGTTTAGATATAAAATGTCCCTGAAGGTTTAGGTATTGAAGGCTTGGTCTCCCTCTACTTGTACTACTGAGGCAAATGGACGTGCGGACACTAACTTCACCAGCGGGTAAAACCATTAATTGGTGAGTTCATGGCTGAAAGGTCTGTTAAAGGTGAGGCGTGGGGGGAGGGGTGGAGGAGCATTTGGAGTGTGCCTTTGAAAGAGTACCGTCTTTTCAGTTCCTTTATGTCTACTTTCTGTCCACTAATGAGGGGAGCCAATTTTCCTCACCTCATGCCAACTGCCAATGATACTCTGCTCAACTCAGGGTCCTAACAGAAGCAAGCGATGGAGATCTCTGGCCCTGAATCAAACACATCTTTCTTCCTACATCACCTCAGGTAGTTTTAGAACATAATTTTATGTGTCTGGGTGTTTTGCCTGCATGTGTGTCTACAGCCATGCTGTGCGCCTGTTGCTCTTGGAGGCCAGAGAGAGCATCACAGCTTCTGGAAACGGAATACAGGATGTCATGAGCCCTAGTACCTAGTTGTGGCTACTAGGAATTGAACTCGGCCTCTGGAAGAGCAGCCAGTGCTCTTAATCAGTACATCATCTCTTCAGCCCCTACTGCAGGAACTTTGTCACGGAAACGAAAACTGTGTTAACACGGATGTGAACAATGGAAATGGGAGGATGAAATAGGGAACAGTAGGGACTGAAATGCGCTGTCTGCCGGGAAAACGGGCATCATCGCAGCGTGAGCCCACTCCTCACGTGAGAAATCCTCTCTGGGATGAGGAAAGTACGAAGTGAAAGCTTGCACAGCGCTGGAAAAAGACAACAAAGTCATCTGCCTAGGCCATAATTTGCTCATGTATATTTTAAAGATGAAGTAAAAAAATACACATTCCACCAGTTTTGACTGATTCTGACATTTCACTTTAATAACTAGTGAGTTTACAAATTAACTCTGAAACAGGATCTGGTCCCTCAATGTAGGCCAAACCCTTCATGGTCATTAATGACTTGAGACTACAAATTAACCCTATCATATTGAAGTATGTTGCTAATCTTTTAATTGATGTTTCTAGGAATTAAGAAAATTAAGAATTGAAATGAAAAACAGTTTAGTGGTAAAGGAGACATTGTCAATGGAATCTTTTGAAAATGCACTTTGACTTCAGGGATTTTAATTTTTTCAGATTTAAATTTTTACTTTAAGCCAATTACTTAAATTCGTAACAAAGTTTCATTCTCTGTAAAATGGAGATAACAGCGCCTAAACTCTTAGGACCATGGTTGATTAAAAAACGATTAGGCACAGGAGGCTGTGTTATGGTGGCCACATGGCTAGAGGCAGTTCCTGAAACTCAAGCTTTTCCTTGACTCTACTGTTCCTTGGGACAGAATCGTGCTGCGCTTTACAGAGAACCAGAACCAGGAAGTGGCTAGGTAGGAGACCAAATTCGCTACTTCTTAGCAGCTCTGGGACTCTTTTGTGCTTCACATAGTCCCTAGAGGTATGTGAATTCACAGATGGACAAAACAATACCCAAAGTATAGAGTCAGCAAGATAGGGAAGTACATACCCTCTAAGAAAAGGCAGGGAAAAAGGAAACCTGAATTACAAGGGATGAAACTATCACTGTGTCTTAAGGAGATTTGCAGGCCTAGCTCGGAAGCAACCTAGGCACAATCATCAGGACTTGACAAGAATGGGGAATGACTAAGAGCTCAGATGTACTCCAGAAGGTGGGACAACCCTCTTTGCTGGTCAACTTCAAATTAAAAGCCTCTGAGTGACAGAGACGTAGTCGAAGTGGTCCCATCTTCTGCCTAGAGAGGGTCACATGGAAGTGCGTGCAAACAGTAGTGCTGGTAGAAGGGATGCCCATAGGCGCTGTTCCTGAGGAAGGTTTTAAAACCCAGTTCCTGGGAGACAGATTACACAAAGGGCAGGAACTGAAATCATTTAAAAGGTTGAGAAATGAAAGGAACATCCAAGAAAGGCCTGTTCACTCTGTGCAGGCCTTGATTACAAGCTCTGACATGAAGAAGGATCTTACAAAAGAACTAGGAATCACCTGTTTGGGAAAAGATGGCCATATAATCCCATTGCCAGTCTCTCATCTTGAGAATGGGACCTTCTCTCTCTGGTTTAAATGCAGTCAAGAAAGGCTATACAGAGCACAGTCCAGGCAAAGCATGTTTTTGGAGATGGCGTTCTCAAATTCAAGTGACAGCAGCTCTCAAAATCTGAATTTGGTGAACTTTCCTTCATCCTTACGCTCAATGCTAACCCTAGACAGAGAAGGAGCTGTCCAGCGTCTAGGAAGATCTACCAGCATTCCAATGTGCAGTTCCACTGGAGAGGAAACAAACGTGTTTCCGGAATGTCAGCCTGGTTGTTGCCATTCAGTGTCAACATAAAACCTCATTCAGAGTCCAGTCTTGGCTTTCTTGTAGTCTAGAAACAAAGTCCTTAGGTAGCAAAGGCGATTTTAAGTACATAGCTTTACAGGCTGGGGCAGAATTTGGTGGCAGCACCTGCATAATATATATGGGCCCATTCCCATGATCACATGAAACCAAACCAAAAGGACATGTATGTTCTCAGTACTCAAGAGCCCAGAGGAGTCTGAGTTTGAGGCCAGCTTGTGTTATGCAAAACATGATCTTGTGGGGCTGGAGAGGTGGCTCAGGGGTTAAGAGCATTGCCTGCTCTTCCAAAGGTCCAGAGTTCAATTCCCAGCAACCACATGGTGGTTCACAATCATCTGTAATGACATCTGGTGCCCTCTTCTGGCCTATAGAATATATGCAGGCAGAATACTATATACATAATAAATCTTAAAAAAAAAAAANAAGAAACAAGATCCTGCTTCAAAAAAAAAAGGGGTGGGGGTCACCAGGTGGCGGTAGTGCACGCCTTTAATCCCAGCAGAGGTAGGCAGATCTCTGAGTTCAAGGCCAGCCTGGTCTACAGAGCAAGTTCTAGGACAGCCAGGGCTACACAGATAAATAAAAAAAGAAAAAAAGTGGAGATAGAGTAACCTTAAGAGTCATTTCTAATATCCACATGACCACTTATAATTTTTTTGACAAACCATGATGTCAACAAGAAAGAAATAATGAGCATATCTACTTTTTTTTCTTGTGGTTAAGGAGCCTTCCAGAAAATTTTACCTTGTAAATAGTTTCTTAGCATGTATGGGCTATTTACTGTTGCTTAGAGATGGAAAGGGTACAGCTAAAGCATATGCTGAGGTCACATAATTTCAAACAATTACACCTTATTTCCTAATAAACTTAAAGACTTTCAATCGAGATAACTTACACATGTTTATTAGAATTAGCTAACTATAAGATTATCAGGAATCCTTTCAATCCTTGACATCGCTTATATTTTAAATTGCTTTTATCTGCAATACCCTGTAGCAATCTGACTCAAAGTAGACCTCAAACTAACTCATTTGTGTCTTGGTAATTTCCTTAAAATTGTGGGGGCAAATCAGGTCAAAGTTTCACGGACTCTCATCTTGCAAAATGTCACAAAGTTATGAGCCTTGATGCTTTAAAATGGGAATACCTACAATTTAATTTCCAGTTTAATTATTCTCTTACTAACATTATCTTATGTTAGGATAACATAAGGAAACTCAAAATTTAACTTTTGAATACATAACTGTTAACTTGTCTAAGAACATTATAATTAACAGAACTCCATCAAAACTGTCCTACATTTTAAGGATTTATTCAAACTTTAAGATGATGTGACTGAGGGACTGGAGAGATTGCTCAGTGGTCAAGAGCACTAACTGCTCTTGTAGAGGACCCAGGTTCAATGCCCAGCAATCACACGGCCACTCCCCACTACTCGTAACTACAGTTCCAGGGCACTCAACACCCTTCCACAGGTAGAACACACACCAGTAAACATAAAAAAAAAAATGAAAAAAGATGGTGTGACTGTAGATGGTTCCCGTATTATGGGTATTGAACCTAGGGCCTTACACATCCTAGGCCCAGTGCCCTACCTCCTAGCTCTACCATTTAAGGAACTAAGTTACTAAGCCAGTTTTTAGTTTGCTCTAGGGAGTCTAGCTCAGTATTTCTCCCTGAGTCTATAGTAAAAAAAGGTATTCACACAGTGCTTGGACACATATGAGACTTATAATTTTAAGAGCATCCAAAGACAGCTGGAAAATTCTGTAATTCCTTTGTCCCTGGGTTACAAACACCCATTTACCAGGAGACAGGAATGGGGATCTAAAGTCATGAGGGCCTAGGGATATGTTTTTTTTTTATGTATTTTCTTTTCCTTAATGACCTTCATCTTTGATCAAAGAATTTAGTTATTTGAAATCTCTGCTTTCCTCCCTACTGAAGTGCTCTGGCACTGCATGATGGTATCCTTTAAAACTGAGAAAAAATAAGTCATAAGTAGCAAAGATCTCTATGTAGCTCCGGCTTGCCTGGAACTCAGAGATCCTCCCAGATGCTGGAATTAAAGTATGCACCATCAGAGTCCTGTAGCAGAAACCTCAACGGCAGGACAATTCAATTACCTTGTTAACTTTTGATAATTCCACATGGTCAGCTTAAACAGAAAGTTACTAAGAGATCCTCAAATGGGAATGTATTCTTAGTATGTATTAAATGTAATCTCATTAGGCTTTCCAATGTCCTACATCTTTCAACGTCCCATTTCCCAGTTACTTAGTGACCAACAACAGTACATGGCTGAGGTATGGAATAGTATTACTGCAACCATTAAATTGTAGATATACATTGACATGGAAAACATACAACAGACTGACTACTTTTAACTCCTTGATGTTTCTAAGGTTTCTGAATGAGAAACACAGAAATTTAAGGGGGAGGGCAGATAGCAGATGGAGAAGCAGGGTGTAGTTCTGGAAGAAAATCCCTCAGAATAACTTAGTTTCTAATATGTCACTAATGTTTACTTTCTAAATCCAATTATTCTAGTCTTTTCCACTTTTGCTAAATAATTACTTTGCATAGAGGTTGTTGATAAAATCTTGACAGAAGTGTGTAACTTCAGAATTTCTATGTTAGCTTCTTCCTGCCCAGGCTGTGAAAATGGAAATAAAGTTCTCAACAAGGTTTGCTGGCCGCCTGATTGTTCATGCTGCAAACTATCCAAAGTGAGGTGGAAATCCCTTGTTACACAATAAGAGTTCCTGGAGCCTCTCCTCCTCAGTACTTAGCAGTTTTGTTGACAGTGGTTCTAACCAGTTAAACTAACCCTGGCACGAAAAGCCTCTATTCTTATACAGTCTGTATTGCCCATCAATCTACACATTCTAGTTTTCCAGCGGTCTCTGTCAAAACTCTACCATGAAGAGACTTGCTATGGTGGGGCTAAACCTCTGCAGATTGAGTAGAATTTAATTACTTTAAATCAACCTTAGAGGTTCCTTTATTCTTTTTTAAAAAAATGGCAAAAATCGACTCTGATTGTTTTGTCAACCATTTATGGTCTTTCAGAAGGTAGTTTTAATAAAAAATTTAAAACCTGTACTTTCAGGCTGGGGAAACGACCAGCTGGTGAAGGGCCGGGCCGTGCAAGAATGAAAGAATGAAGACCCCATGTGAAAGCCATGAGCAGCAGCGTGTATTCACAATGCCAGTTCTGGGGGTGGAATGCGGCAGGCCCAGACAGGTGGATCCCTGTAGCTCTATGGCCAGCCAGTCTACCAGAATCAGAGCTCCAGGTTGAGTAAGAGACCCCGTCATATAAAGTAAGGTAGACAATGACAGAAGAGGTAAATGTAGACTAGAAATGACATAATTAATACCAGGAGCATGTGTGCATGCAATCTCTCTCTCTCTCTTTCAACACTTCAACCAAGAGCGTAAGTTAAGAGAGTGGGAAAACTTGGTAAGAAAATCATATTGTTAAGTAGTTCCCCCAGTGTAAGATTAAACGATAATAGTCATATAAAAAAACACCAAGGAGAATACATTCAAGTTAATGGAAACAAGTCTTTATTAAGTAACTTTTAATATCAGAAAAATAAAACTCTTATAATTCTCTTTACAGCAAATATATAATATCAGTGCTTTGGCCATCTTAAGTTAAAGGCCCTTTATCATAAAATATATGGTTTTAAATTTTACTCAAATTGAATTTATAATCCCTATGACTTCCCTACATATACATAACAAAAGAGTGTAGTAAAATTAGCAAATACTAAACTATATTGATAATTTATCATTCTTAGTTTGTGGTTTTTAGAAACAGTACACGCACCTAATATATGTCGATTCCTTGGCTTATTAGTTGCAGTGTACAATGCAACAAAATACAAAACACATGCTTGGTGACATTCGTCCATATCTACAAGACGGCAGCTAGAGATTAGGTTTCAATACTGACAATTAACTATCCTACAAGCAATTAGCATTACATCATAATATGCCATCAAGGCAACTTTATACTGAAAAATCAAAATAAAAACCGTTATTTGTAAACTTTATACGAAATGTAACTCTTCAAGTGGAAATAAAAAATAAAATTTGTCTATTTGCTATTGAATACACAGAAGATTTCAATTTTTGTTATACTGAGAAAAAAAGCTCTTTTGTGTTGGGAAAATAATGCTTCAAAAAAATAATTAGTAGAAAAACCCACCAGTATAATGTTTTGTCCTTTCAATGCCAGCAAAATTGGGGACATACTGAGGATGAAGTTAAATCATCCACAGGTGAAATGTACAAGTGTGTTTTAAAGAAATCTTTCTCTGTGATTGGAAATAGGTTTGAAATGAAGTAAACTGATTGGAGGTTGTCACAGCTGCTTTCATGAATTATGCCAAGGGCATTATTATCTCCCTCCCCATCCCCTACATTACTAAAAAATAAAAATATATTTATAATGTGCAAGACAAATATGGATTAAACATAAAATGTTTCACATTTTGATCTACAGTCTAAATATTAATAGCTTGATCAGACTAATGAATGGAATGTTCTCATTCTCCAATTTTTCAGCCAATATAGGTGCATCCCAAAGCCCATCCTGAAATGGGAAAATGCAGGTGACTATTTCCACATTCACCAAGGGAGGCAATGGGTAGGAATTTACAATCCAAGACAATTGTATTCCTGATCCACTGAACACACCACCAGCCTTGAGCACTCTGGGTGAGATGAAAGTCAATGTAGCAGTTTTTTTGTCCCAATTTATAACCAGTGATCTAAACTGCCATCAGCCCTATTATTACTAATAAGTAACCACAATTCTTTAAAAAGTTGCTTGCAATCCTGCAGAATTAGGCAGAAGTTGTTCTAAAATAAAAAACAAACCTGTTTTGTCAAAACTGGCAGTGTAAAGAAGGCAGCACTGGAAGTGTCAGTCATCTGTAATGCCAGGCACCCTCCATAAACTCTTAATGTGGCTAGGCTTTGGGACCCACTGCTCTAGTCTCAGGTGGATACATTTTGCTCCTAGGTTAGACAGCCAAGTACAACTTCAGCTTTAAAAACTCTTATACAAGCTGTCTCTGAGTCTACAAGATAGCATTAATAATTCAAACCAAACTGACAGACAAGAGACCACTCAGGTTTAGTGTTACCATAGCAGCCTTTTATAAGTATACTAACAACTTTAGCCTAATCCCAATAAAGCCTGATAACAGTCATAAGAATTCATTAGGAAGTTTTCTGGGGGGTACCATGATACCCATGCCTTTATGAGTCCATATAGAGATATAGTATTTATGTATATATATAGTTAAGAGTGAATTTGGATTGCCTGAGTAACAGCTGTCTGGCAAACTGGACATGACGGTGTTCTCTTTTCACAGATCTTGTTGGCACATTCCATGCAGAAGAGGTTGTGGCCACATGGAACTAGGGCAGCAATAACTTCATTCTCAAAGCAAATCACACAGTCGTGCTTTCTTCTTGATTCTGGAGGTGAGCTAGAGGTGGAACCACCATTGGAAGAGGAGTAACTATTGGTACCATTAGAAAAAGCAGGGATGTATATTGGAAGGCCAACATGGTTGCCTGTACTAGGTGGGTCGCTCCTAACCCTCCGAGCAAGTGGGTGTTCTATGCTCTCAGGAAATGTAGGAGACAGACGAGGAGTTGATGGCTGACTTCCTCTTCGCTGAGTCTTCATGTTACCAGAAGGATCACTCCCAAAGCCAGAGAGTGGGTTAACTGGTTCAAATGGAGTCCAGATAGTTTGAGCAGATGTTGGTAAAGAGTCAAAGGCAGGAGAGTCTACTGCAAGATCTTCTGAGCCTACAGATGGTAGTGTATCTCCAAACCAAAAGTTTCCTGTGCTAAATGGGCTCGTTGGACTAAAGTCAGCCAGCCTATTGCTTCCAAAATAGGAATCAGTGGAACCACTTCCTAGAGAACTTGAACTATCATTTCGATAGTTGGACATCATTCTTGCACGGCTAGGAGGAACTGGATTGGAAGAGAGCCATGCAGAGCCAAGTGTGCCACCTTCAAAGCTCACGTCGGTACCGTTATAATGGAAATCATTTTCTTCATTGAGCTCTATGTAGTTTCCTGTACGCATGGCGATATGCATTTCTATTTCTTCCCGTGCTCGATCAACATTTTCGGGCATCCCTGTCACTTCAAAGACTGGCTCCTTATCTCTGCTTGGAGTTACTATGTACGTGTGGGTCTGTTGCTGAATTCTCTTAATTGTTGCTCCTTTTGGTCCAACTACTAGCCCTACCACACGATAAGGGACCCTGACTTGGACCGTAGTTTGACCAGGCAGATTAGGACTGCAGGATAACCCTCCCAGCGCAGCGCCATTTTTGTTCCGAGATGCACGAATCATAGAGAAGTGCTCTGCAGCCGAGAGGATTTCTCTTTTGGCCATGGCAACATCTTCTTTCCGTCCAGTGACAACAAAAATGGGCTCTTCACCACGAACAGGCGTCTTGATATATGTGTTTGTCTTGGCTCTCAGTGCTTTAATTTTACAACCTGTTAAAAGAAAATATTTCAGAATCAGTATCTACTTTAAAAGTAACTGTAAAGGCAAACCATGAAACGTTCTTTTCAAACTAAGTGACTATTAGTGTACAGTTCTTAAGTTTCTTTATTATAAAGCTAACTATACCATCAGTAAGATTGAGTTTTATAATACTAATGATTTTCTATTTTGCAAAGCTGTCAGTGGCAGGAAAAATATTAAATGTAATTGAGATGGTTAACACTGTCTTGTACTAACTGAACTTAGTGGGTTCAAAAAATTATAACTTTTTTTGTCTTATTTAACCCACTTGGAACTCTTTAGTTCTGGACTATTACCTTATTTTACTAAGGAAACAAAACTGAAGCTCAGAAAAATTATAACTTGTATATGTTCACACATCAGTGGCGAAGCCAGAGGTAAGCTATGTGTGATGCAGAAATCTATGGCATTTTCATTACTTCAAGAATTTTAATTTTCAAATACTCTGTGACTTTCACTTGATTATTTTATTGTTTTAACACATCTTTATAAAATTCTATTGAAAGCAATATTTATGGCTAGTGGCTATCTTTCTTCAGATCCCAGTTAAATTCTATGCTTATAACTAACAATTATTTATTGCCGTCTAGTTTATGACAGCTGTACTCAAGCAAATGAAGTTTGTAAATTAAAAACTAATCTAAACATTTAAAAAATTTAATGAGGAGGAGTGACATGGGGGAAAAGCTGCTTTTTTAAAAAAATATACTGGAGAGACAATCATAAAGATGCAGTACGGAAAAAGTAATGCAGAATGATTTTTGTGCCTGTTGTAAAGTTCTTGATCCATTTAGAGAAACAAATATTGAAGACTCATGGGAAGTGGCTGGAGGAACACCAGCTCCAAACTCAAACTAAAAGCTTTGGTCCCAAGCTACAAGTGTACCTAACTTAAAATAAAAACACGGAAGACATATTTTTCTTAATTCTTAACTTTAAATCAATTGTTTCTGAGTGATCACAGAATTACACAAGTCTCCAAAAACTGTCAAATATACAACTATGGCTTAAATCTCCAGAGTTAGTTTTTAAAGAAATTAATAAACATATTCCCAGAATAAATTTATTCTCATGATTGCATCATACAATTATTTCCTCAAAAAAAGTAAAGAAGGTGGTGCTATTGAAGACACAATTTTGGCAGGCTTTTTTCTTTTTCTCTCTTGTCCCTGACAAATAACAATAAGACTTGATCATATGGCCACTTCTTTGCACAGCATATTTTACTGGTTCCTGATACACTGAAGTCCAAACAATACGGTACACAAAGGACTTAGGCTTCAAGTTGGTTCCTGACTTGTTCACATCATTCTTCTTACGCCTATCCCTCTCTACTCTTTTAAGCTCTAGAGTATATTTCAACCTTCATGTTTCCTTGTTTCTGTGACTAAAATCTTCCCTCTTTGCTTCTTTAGTCCTAGCTCTGCACTGTTCAACTTTCACTAACCATCTGGTTTTGGTTTAGGTACCTTGTCCTCAATGATGCCCCTTTTCTCCTATGGACCTGCCTTCTAAATTACCAAAACACCGGGAAATTGAATACCCTTATATGCTACTGGGTGCGATGCAGTATTTGTGGAAAGGAAGGTTGCTAATTTTCTGCATTAGTACACAGGGCCTTTCTTAATGTTATTTTGGACCCCCAAATCCCCTTTAATTCCTGGCTTTCAAGATTTTCACCTTCTGGTTCCATATTGCTTGCTAATGTTAACCATACTGAAAGGAGAATCCATGCAAATTAAATTAGAGAATATTTAAAACATTTTAACCTACTATGGAACTTCTGAATCCTAAGCACAACTTAATCAACGTCCTGCTCTTCCTTCTAACAACGGTAGAGCTTACAAAGCAATAGCTGCCTTTTCACTCTGGGTCCTACAGTTACAACACCATGAAAACCCACACTCAAGTTCTCTGAAAGTATTTAGTACAGTAGGGCTAAGAGGAAGAGATGGTTTGGTGGGGTCTATCAAGAACTCACAAAACTCTTAACTGGGAAACATGAAAACTTTTCTAAGTGTTAATGGTAAGACTACACCTACAATCATTATTAATCATATTCAAACCAAATGGGTGATGGGTTTTTACTGTATAGTAAAAATGAACCGGATGATCATTAGCTAATCTTGTCTCTAAACAGTCAAATCTGCCTCATAGTAGGTGCTGCTTGGGACTGAGAATCGAGATCACATCCCTTGAACATGCTACCCACAGAGATGCCTAAGAAAAATTTGAAAGGCAAAACACTAGCTGCTCATACTCTATACTCAGAGTACAACTCAGTTAAATGAGTTTACACTCTGGGCTACAACTTGATCAGTAGGCAGCCTCCTAAAATCTCATTCCTAGGCTGCAGACATGGCTTAGTGGGTAAGAGTCCTTTGCTGCACAAGCATGAAGACCTAAGTTCAAATCCCAGTGTCAAGTGAAAAGTCACCACAGGTGCACTAGTAACCCCAGTGCTAATGGAGGGTGGCAACAGGAGGATCTCTGGAGTTTGTTGTTTATGAGCCTAGCTCCAGGTTTAGTAAAGAGATTCTGTCTCAAGGAATAAGGCTCCTGAACACACAAATATATAATTGTTAGGAATATTTCCTAATGCGAGCTTCCTGCTGACGCAAAATTCCCAATCAAGCCAAATCAAAACAAGCCAAATTAAGAAATATCCAGGTTTAATGGGAGTTCTGCGCTCTCGGGTGGCCCCCAGGGGGGAACCGGGAAGCCGCACCACTGGGAGGAAGAAAGGGAGACCCCACGTGTTCCTCTTTTGGGAGCTCATTTAAATACCCTGGGAGGGGTCAGGACCTGGCCTGCTGGGATTTGGAGTCCAGATCAGGCCTGGGGGGTGGGGCCTAGGCTCCCAATTTGCACACATTGAAAAAATAAAACCTTGTTAGCCGGGCGGTGGTGGCACATGCCTTTAATCCCAGCACTCCGGAGGCAGAGGCAGGCGGATCT
>LOEQ01006257.1:30604-53409 GCA_001685075.1 Bramus lutescens | reverse complement strand
GTGTGTGTGTGTGTGTGTGTGTGTATGGTTAGAGAGATGCCGACGTAGGTATTTCCAACCAAAAAATTAAGAGTGTGATAGAGGAAGGAGAGCACCAGCTACAGCGGCCTTGCCAGGCTGCATGTCTAACCATGGTGACCCTGAGAAGGTGATGCCTGTGTCGTATTGGTTTGACAGTGAGGAAATTCAGTCGAGTGACTGGCTGGAGAATATAAGGTGGCACTGTAGGCCATCTGGAAGGTTTTAGCTTTAGTCTTTGTGAAACGAGATGCCACCTTGGAATCTTTGTTTGACATCACAAAGGTGTTGAGAACTGACTGTAGGAAGTAAGAATCAGAGCAGATGACAAGAAGTAGGCTCAGTAGGTAGTTGTCCCTAGGTCAAAACTACAAGTTACATATGTTGCTGTGAGAATAGAAGCCGGAGTTAAAGGAAGGATCAAAGCAGCATGTAGAGCACTGAGCAGAAAAATAAGGAGCCTTGTGGCTGGATATGAGATAATCAAACTGAGCAGCTCAGAGGAGGGACAGGACTTGGGGTCCAGGACAGCAGTACAGCTGTCTCCCCTCTTTCCCAAGCCCCGAAGGAGCAAGTATAAATAAAGTACCATTGTCTTTCATATCTTCCTGCTTTTACTGAAGCCAACTGTTACAGAGTGGTGTAGGGAAGGATGGCTTCTAACGAACGGCCTTCACCTGTCCCAGGGACAAGACCACAGAGCATCCTGTAGCCAGGAACTCTAGGAACAATCCAGATACTTCCTAGTAGCTGTGAAAATGCAGAGAACTTAGTGTATTTCACAGCTCTTAGGACACCTGCAAGGCCAGAGATAGCAACAGCTGCCAATGACAAACAGCTTTGGAGAGACAAGGTCAACAGCTAACAAAGCACAAGTCGGAGATGGAGGAGGGGNGGGGTGGGGGAGTGGGAAGGTTGGGGAATGGGGGAGTTGGGGGGTCTTCAGTCACCCCTGACTGGATGCACTACACATGGGCAGCACATGTTTGGTCTAGGGGATAGCCACGGGGTTTTGTATGCCTTCCATTGGAACGACTCTTGATAACCCAGGGAAGTAAACAATCTCAAATAGAGATCACTACAGCCTTTGTCCAGTTTCTGTATGTAAAGAATTTGGCGGCTTTTCTTCTTTTTTGGATTCCTTCCAACTTTCAGGAATTTCTTTCACTTTTCCTTAAATTCTTACTTTTTTCTCAATTCCTCACTTTTCTGTAAAGCTCCTGCACAAAAGTCTATGTTTAGTCTTCATTGGTTTGAGGCAAGGAACTCAGAGTCATGGGCTTAGGTTGACTTTTGGTGACCAATGAGTGTCTTGCACTTCAGGTCTCTGGGTCGATCACAGCTGGACAAGAAAGATCCTGTTGTACTGAAAGCCCCTGCAACAAGATTATGGGTGGTAGGACACTTTTTTGAAGACAGCCATGTGATGACAAGATTGTTTGCCCGATAACTGGAAGGGCAGCATTACCGTGAGTGGGAGGGGCTGCAGGCACCCTGATTCAGGACCAACTATTTCTATGGTTTCATGTTTCATGATAATTGGTGCCCTCCGTCTGTCATTTGAATTCAAAGATATCTTCTCTGATTTGGTATTTCTCACCATCTGTGTTCTCAGTTCCCCATTTCTCCTTTCCGACTTTCTGGGCAGGAAGGCCAGGCTAATTTTGGCAATCTCCCTCCCCCAAATTGTCCCTCAAGGCTTGTCTTTGAGAGAATGTGTGATTCTTATCTGAAAAATAAAGTTGCACTTTTTCTTCAAATGAATGTTTCTTTTTTTTTTTTTCCTCCATAAAAGTTGTGTTTGGGGACTGGAGAGATGGCTCAACAGTTAAGAATTCTTGCTGCTCTTACAGAGTGTCAGAGTTTCGTTCTCAGAACCCATGTTGAAGGGCTCACAGGACCTGTAACTGCAGCACCAAGGGACCCTAGATCTCCTTCTGGCCTTTGCAGACAGCTGCACACAGGTGTACATACACATATACACATGCATTTGCACAAATAAAAATAAATGAAAACTTAATGTTTTGTAGTAATTTACTTTTTCGGAGCAAATCTGAAGATGATTTTGCAATGTTGGAGGATTCATTTCTCTAGGTAGGAGAGATGTGAAAACATTTCTTCTTCCAGTGTTTTGTTAAATATTTGAACCTTGACCTGGTTTAAAACTTCTCTTAAGGATGAGAATATATAATACTATTTCTATGTCAATCTAGTCTCTGGCTTATTTGTTTTGGGTCACGCGTAGAAGTCATTGAATCCTTTGTGGATAAAATGAGTTTTAAAACATACCACTGTCTGTTAGGACCTGAACTGAAACTATTACCTTATTTTATTCAGGTCCTTGGGTAGCTGTGAAACAGACAATAGTCCCCCTGGTCAGGTTTGTATTGAAGTCATTGCCAGCAAAACTTCCCCAAGGCCATATTCTTATGTTTCATTTTCAGGATGTTAGTGCCATAGGAGCAATTAAAATTTGTGAATAATGTATTTTCCCCTCTTGATAAATAATGTGGATGGTCTGCAGTCTGCTCATATTCCTGGCTAGGGATTTAACAGGCTCTTGTGTTAGCAACACTATGGATGCAAATTGTGAACCTTCATCATCTCCAATGTTTCATGCAATTTTCAAAACAATGTCAGTTGAAAAAGATGCTCCAACCCAACCTCCATACAAATTGCTGTGTGGATGCTTCATCCACATTTTCCAGAACCATTTGTTTTCCTGTAACTTGTATTTATTGTATAAAATATTGTAAAGTCTACCAGAAAGTGAATTGTAGTGGGCAAAAAGCTTATACTAATGTTCTGTAAAATTGATTTCCTATCTATTTAGATCATATGAACTATTTAAAAGGGTATTACCCAAACCTCCTATGTAGGGAAATTTAGTAATAAATCCCTTCTCCATCTTCATTAGCATCTCTATTACAAGGCAAATTGAATTCATGTAGTGAAAACTTCCCAATGTTATCTTTAATCTTAGAATTTTATGACAATTATTACCTTTATTCATAAAAATCACTGATCCAGGGATGGGGGACTCTGAGTTGTTGTGACTCAGTATAGCACTCTTGAGAAGAATGTGGGTCAGTAAGCCCTGGATACTTTCTAAGTCTCTGAGCTAAGCATGTGGAGAATAAAAAAATACAAGTCATGAGTAGGCCACAAGAGATTCAAAATCTAGTTGGCAGATAGGTAAGAATGCAAAACACTATAAATTTAGTAAGTGGCAATCAGATAAATATATTTTAGGTTTTCTAAGAAGAAATACTATTTTGTGAGATGCAAAGATTTTATAGGAAAAGTGAAATTTGAACGAAAAATGAAGATGGGGCGGGGTGAACTCTAAATAACAGCAATCTCCTTTATTCACGGGGATACATTCCAAGATCCCAATAGATGCCAAAACCCTGTGTATTATGTACTTTTCCTAAACATATCAATGATTAAATTTAACTTATAAATTAGGGACAGTCAAATACTAACAATGACTAATAAGTAGATCAGTTATTATAATATCATTGCAAGATATAACTGTCAGTATCCCCATTCTTCTGTTTTGGGTTAACTATGAAGTAAAATGAAGGTCACATGAATTTAGGCACTATGATACTATGACAGTCATTCCCATGACTTTGATGAATTCTGAGCGTAAAGAGTAGGTAGTGTATGTACGTGGAGGGTGAAAGCCACAGTGATTTTAAGTATCGCGAGAAAAGTTACAAAGACAAAAAAGAAGCTCACAGGATTGGGGCAGCAGAGGGAGGACTGGGAGATGGGTTTCGTTAAACTGGAAGTGGAGCTATGACAGTGAGCAGAAGCACAGCCAGGATGTGGGAAACGGCGGAGACAGCTGCTCTGAGACCTGTCTGCTGTGTGCTGAGTGCTTTCTTGGGTAAGGATGCAGACGGAGAGGTCAGGATTCAGCACATAAGAACAATCTAATTTGTGTGCGTTAGTTTCTTTGGACCCCAGTTTCTCTTCTGTGCAAAAGAGCTGGTGTCTACCAAGCAGAGGGTATGAAGGCTGCATGGAGTAAGAGTTCATTGTGACTGAGCCAAGGGAACGCTGGTCATATTAGCAGTCATTTCCTCTGTGCTAGATTGGCAGGGTGGACACACTGCGGTCTTGTGCGAAGGGAAATGATACCATTGAAGGGATAGATGTGGAGTTTGGGGAGTGTTAACTTTGGCATGATGTGTAGAGTGAACTGAAGAAAAGGTCACGTATGTGCTGGGGCGAAGGGAATGCTGGACTACACAGAGATGAGGCTTGAGATAATCATACTGTAGTGGAGCACAGTAGTAAAAATGAACTTAATATGAACTTGATACTGAAAGGAAGAATGAAGGGTCCTAGAGAAAACATATAAATAAAATAAGTTTCTAAATGAAATAAAAACGAAAAGGAAACCTAAGAAAATATGTTAAAGAGAAAGTAAAAGCATCAAACTAGTAGAAGAAAATACTAAGGAAAAACTTGTAAAGAATGCTTTTTTTTAAAAAAAAAAGTTTGCTTTCCCAAGGGCCTATTTCCTATCTTCTTAGTTTGGCGACATGCCTTTTATCCATCAACTCTGAGGATTGTTGGCACTGATCCTCGGTCATGTCAGAAAGTTGGGTCTGTTTCCTTACAACATTTACGTTGAGGACAAATCTCTACAATCTCTAGATATGAGGACAAATCTCTACAATCTCTAGATATGGAGCCACCAGGTTATCAGGCAGGAGAAAACATCTGGTAGAGTATGAGACTATGAAGCCAGAGGGGTTAGAGGAGAAGCAGAGTGACTCAAAGACTGGTGGCAACAGAATTCATTAAGGCACACAGATGTGGCAGAGGTCCTCGAAAATTTCTCCAAGCTAACCACGCTCTCTGCGGTAGATCCTTTTCCATTTAGGCTAGGCTGCGTAATGGAAATACCAACAGATTTGACAGCATAAGATAAAAAGTTTCTGCAGTTCAAAATATGAAAGAAAATCAAGCCAAAGAAACTGGGAAACAATACAATTTGACAAAAGGGTAATTATCCTTATTGAATGGAGAGGATTTACAAATTAGTAAGAAAATAACATTGTGAGAAAGGAGGAACACAGGCTACCAATGGGACACTTGCAGAAAAATACAGTCAATAAAATAAGCCTGCTTGAATAGCAATTGAATATAAACCCAAACAACAAAGGTTTTCCACCAATCATATCACAGTTTTGGAGAATAGGATAGTAATATTTGTGAATAGTAAATGTGTGGGGTATTCCATTCTTCTTGAGGTATTTCTCCGCTGTATGTATCAAAGCCTTCAAAATATCTATAATCTTTGATGGAAATATTCCACATTTAGGACTTATTCTAAGGATATAATCAAGCGTCGCAATGTGAATGTTTCTGTGTATAAACTCTGGGCATATATGCACTAAGGTTCACATACAAAGATGTTCATTGCAGTGATACTTACACTAGTAAAATTATAAGTATTTAATGAACTGATTGAGAATACAGAGTCATATGATGGGAAATGATCCATCAATAAAATGCATGATCTTGATAGGCCATGCTTTGCTGATGCCCATGGGAGGCCTAACTCTGAGTGAATAAGGAAGAGGGTGGGTTGGGGGGGCAGAGAGGAGGTGAAGGGAGGGAGTGGGAGGAGAGAATGGAGGAAAAGCTGTGGTTGGGCTGTAAAATAAATTAATTAAAATGCATGAATTTGGATTGTACTTCTTGGCACTGGAAAAGCTCACTGTAGAGGTTTAATGCAGAAGGAGTGTGGGTTAAAATGATATGCTAAGGTCTCAGTTACTACTGTGTGATACATACTGTGCATGTGTGCATATAGATATTAGAATGTGAAATGAAATTTCTGTTGTCGTAAACTTTTGACCAAAGCTATGCATAATTGGTATTCATATTCTCAACAAAAAAATAGCATAGTATTCGCTATAAATGAAAGAAAAAGTTCAGTGACTATCATTAATAATATTAGCAGAAGGCTGCAGAAGAGATTCCCTCCCTCACAAAAAAAGGTCCATTAGTAGCTAATTTGTAGAAGCAGAGTGCTGTATGGCATGGACCGTGGTCCTGATGGCACGGGAGGTGTCCGAAGATGGGAACTTGACTGGCAATGTTTGTAATGGAGGTGGGGCTCGGGGGGCGGCAGTAAGAAGAGCCATCACTGTTACTCCTGGGTGATGCTGTGCGGGTTTTCCCATGGGGGAGAGAGGTGGGATGACGAGAATGCAGGACCTCTCCACTTTAGGTCCTTGAGCTTCATATAGATCTAGACTCAGAAAGTACAGTTTTGCCTTGAACTTAAGTCTGGATTTGCTGATGTTTGCACAGCAAGCAGCTCCAGTACCTCAAAGGGAAGACGGCTATAGGGTCTGCCTACATTTAAGGGCTGAGGATTTGGGGCAATGACGGGTAGTGCATGCTTGATGGAAGTCTCATGTGTGTGGAATTGGGGAGTGATGACTCATGCCTGAAGGCAGTCAGTGGGCATGTGTGTAATCAAGCCTCCTCTTTTCCCCACCAGGCACGTCCTGTTAACACTGCTCCTAGAAACATATACCAGGATCTGAAAGACTTACACATAAACAGATCTATAGCCATCTCTGGATGATGAGACTACAGGTGCCTTTAATGCCCCTTTACATTTTTATGTATATTATTCATGTCCAAAATAAGTATATACACAATTTTACAACAAAATAAGAAGCATTACCACAATTAAAACAAACACAAGTAAAGAAAACCAAATCAAAATGAAACAGAACTAAATGATAAAACAAGATACAAATGAAAGGTGTATAAAAATGGAGCCACGATCTGGGTGGTGGTGGTGGTGCGCTCCTTTAATCCCAGCACTCGGAGACAGAGGCAGGCATATATCTGAGTTGAAGGTCAGCCTGGTCTACAGAATGAGTTTTAGGACAGTCAGGCCTACACAAATAAAAACCTGTCTTGAAAAACCAAAAAGAAAAATGAAAGAAAGAGAACCACGGATTTAAGACTCAGTACCAAAAGGGAAATCATGCCTGCTACGGGAAACCTAACTATTCAATGTTAGAGAAGTCGTGTTTCATGGAGGAGAATCTACAGCCTCTAATTTACTAAGCCAGCGTAATCCCTAACAACTATCTAAACATTAGTCCTGATACCCATAGACAAGTGTAGTGTTCACCCTTCACTGAGTAAACTTCTCATTGCAACAGGTGGTGACCAGTACAGAAAACTACAACCAATCAAATACAGAGTTGTAAAGTCCAGTCCCAATGGATACACCTACGAAACACTCTGTACCTAGGGTTCAGGGAACGTTGCAGAAGGGACAGAAAGATTGTAAGAGCCAGAGGATCAGGAAGTTTAATGTGAGATTATGTCTCCTAGCAATGTCAGAAACTACAGTTCATAAACTCTCATCAACATGACTGACCAAACATAAGTTGAACAAGCATGACACCAATGAACATGTCAAACTGGACAGGGAAAAGCCCACAGGGCCTTAACTCTACACAAAGAACCATAGGCAACAGAGGAAAGCTGGGAGAGGTGTCCTTCCCCAGGGAAGAGCACACCAATTGCTTGGTCAGAGCCCAATAGTCAGCCCTGAAAACATACATACAAGTAACATTATATGGATCAAACAGGTTATATTTAGGAATATATATGTACATAGTATGCATATATGCATGCAATAACTATTAGTGGAAAAAGAGGCCATGAGTTTAAAGGAGACTGGATATCTGTATGTGGGAGGGTTTGGAGGGAGGGAAGAGAAGGGAGAAATGTAATTTCATTATAATCTAAAAAAATAAAATGACCCTAGGAAGAAAAGAACCCATATGAAAAGTTCCAGAGGAAAGAGAATTGTCTCCTACTTATGTCTAATGAGCAGCTCTTTGTATCTGTATTTCTGTTAGAGTGCCTTCTGTCTTTATCCCTATTCATGTCTCCACACTGGGCTGTCACCCTCCTTTCTGTGACCTCATAATTGATATACATTCTGTCTATCAAGGTCTATTTCATCAATAGGGCCTTCTTCTCAAAATGGGTTCTCCTTTAACTTGGGTTGTCAACTCTCCCCAGTTGTTCCAAAATACCCCCTTTAACTTGGGTCAAGCCTATTTCTTCATAGTCTCTTATCAAAGGACAAGGGGCACTACTTGGGCTCTGTTAATTTTCTCATCTATTTAAACTGTTGACGCTTTCAGAAGCTCACCTTGGGTTCATTCTTCCTTTTGTGTGTGTTTGTGTGTCCACTGTCCACGAATGATGGGTCTTGCTGGGTGTTTTGTGTGCATATTATTATGTTCTATACTATATTGTTTAGGACATGATCATAAACTATCACTGAATTGATTGCACCTATTTAATTTCCATGAATTGTTCAATCTGATAATTCAATACCAAAGCTACTAGGTTTCTGAAACTTAAGGTGGTCCCCATTCCTTTTCTAAGTCTTTTAAATTTTCTAGATCGTGTTTCATTTTGTAACTTCATGTTTCAGTATGTAAAAGTAATTTAGCATTATAATATCTTAAGTAGAATAACAGATTTTGATAAAAAGAGAACCATTCAAATTTAAATCAACTTGCACTTACAATAAAAAGAAACACTTTTATATAATTATTATCATTTAAAAATTCTTCTTGAATATCCAAACAAACTTACTAAATTAAAAATTAAAAACATATGGGAGGGGCTGCCTGCTGCCAGGCCTGATGATCTGGGGTTGAGCTCTAGACCCACGTGATAGAAGAGAACAGGTTTCCACAATTTGTCCACTGACCTCCACATACAGACTGTGGCATATGCATGCCTTCACATATATGTTTGACCATACATAGAAACCCATCCCTAGGGTTAAGAGATTTTTCTTTAGTCTGTGTCCCTCTTTTATTAGACCCCCCAATTCTATTGTTTTATACAACAGCAAGGCTGAGGTAGACTTCGCAACACTAAGGCCTCGCTTCGGCGGGAAGAGCAGCCTATCTCTGGAGGAGCCTAAGACCCAGAGGTAGTTAGGCTCTTGTGCCCCACCCCCCTTATCTCTGCAGACTAGTGTTACTTTCCTCTCATGCCCTTCGGGCTCTCACACTCCTTCTTAAATAGTAAAGCACTCGTGATTTGGGTGGTTCCCTACCATTGGGTTGGCAGGCAGTAGAAGGAAGGCAAGAGCCTGGCTGTTCCTGTGGTGGCAATGGCAAAGGGATGTGCTTTACCGGAATTCAGAACTCCTTTCTCCATAGAAACCATGTTATACTGTTAGGTAGGTTCTATAGCGCTCTTAGAACTCCAGCTAGGGATTTGGATCAAATGGACTCTTACCAGTTCTAGGCAATCTACCTACCTCTTTTAGGCAAATAGAAAAATTGTATTCCAGACAGTTGTCTAGCATGTGCTTGTGTACATACACACACACACACACACACACACACACACGCACACACGCGCGCGCACACACACAGGAACTCCATGGAAGGCCATAGTGGGGATAGAATGCTCAGGACAGGCCATGGTGCAAATTACTAGGTCTTTTAGCTCAGCTTCTAAATACTGTAATGGTCTTGTTTTCAGTATGTTCCCAAAGACTTGTACCAGTTCTTGGTGCTTAAGGTGGTAACAAACAACAGGTGGTTGTAGGATTAGAGTTCAGTAGGGAAGAGAGGCTGAGAGTAGGAGAGAGAGAGAGAGAGAGAGAGAGAGACAGACAGACAGACAGACAGACACACACACTGGGAATGGTGCTAGGCTTTTAACCTCAAAGCTCACCACTAGTCATGAACTTCCTCCAAGGCTGCAGCACTTCCTCAAACAGCACCTCATTCCAGCCACCACTTGGGGGTCTGATGAGTCTCCACAGCAGGAGAGTGAAGCCTTAGGAAATGAGATCTAGATCACAGGTCTGATGAAAATTGAAAGCAGCACTAATATACGGACATCCAGATGAGTGTTTAGAAGGCAGTCTGTCTACAGGTCTATTTATCAAAATGGTAGTACTAGGTTCTCCATGTTAGATGGAGTACTCTGTAGGTAAATGTTAAATCCAACTGATTTACTTGATAAACTCTCAAGTTTTGTTGTCGATTTTTCGTTTGGAAAACCTATCTAGAGATGGGAGTGGGTGGTAAAGTTTCTCACTATTGCTATTATTATTTGGGGGTACCTGTATGACTTTTCATACCTTTTAGTGTTTGTTTTATAAAACCGGGAGCCCCCAAATTTTGTACTTATATATTTACAACTTTAGATATCCTTGGTGAATTATTCATTTTATTAATATGTAGTGGCCTTTATTATGTCTTCTGAATAATTTTGATTGAAGTTTTGTGGAATATTCCTTTACACTATGTGAGTATATGTCACTGTGATTGGTTTAATGAAGAAGCTGACTGGCCAATAGCTGAACAGAATAAGGTTAGGTGGGAGGGCCAAACTGAGAATGCTGGGAGGAAGAAGGGCAGAGACTGAGGAATTGCCAGCAGTTGCAGAGAAAAGCAAGATGGGCCTGCCATACTGAGAAAAGGTACTGAGCAAGCCATGTAGCAAAGCATAGATAAGAAGTATAGGGCAACATAAATACAAGAGTTAGCTAGTAATAAGCCTGAGCTATCGGTTGAGAGTTTACAATTAATATTAAGTTTCTGAATGATTGTTTGGGAGCAGCTGCTGGCACAGGAATACTACACCTGCAAAGATTACTTTAAGATCAGATGTACCAGTTTGTTTGTTTGTTTGTTTTTTGTTTGTTTGTTTCATTTGATTAAGAGGTTGACTTCCATTCTTTGATTCTGCTGCCTGTAGCACACATATCTCCTGAAATAGCTCTACTCCATACCCACAACTCCCCTTGGTAGATATCCTATGGTCCTGGTAACTCCAAAATCCCGAGTTTTCCACTGAAACCTTGGCTTTACCTTTACAGCATCATGCAATGGCTTGTGAAGGCCTACTTGTAAGGATTCTGATCCTGTTAAATGTTGCCTGGTGTCAGCTGCTCTCCGAATCTATGAAACAAGACTCTCCTCAAAGCTGCATTTTAAAAAATGCATATTTCACGAAATTGCTATTTTAAACATTTTTACTTAATTATCTTAGAGCTACTTCAAATTCAGCATGTTTAAAATCATATCCTTTGTCCTCCAGAATAACTTGATTTAAGTGTGTTGCCATCATTGCAGTAATTTTTACTGTCAACTTGGATGAGTTTGGCATCACCTTGGAGATGCACCTGCTGGCATGCCTCTGAGTTTTCCAAAGAGATTTAACTGAGGGGAGCCTCACCGTGAATGTGGATGGTGCTATCCCATGGGCTGATGTCCAAGGCTGAATAAAGAGGGAATAGAAAGTGAGCTGAGTGCCAGCATTCATCTTTCCCTGCTTCTGGACTGTGCAAGTAACATGATCTACTGCCTCACATGAGAGCTGCTCTGGCCACCGTGCCTTTCCCATTGTGATGGATTGCATCCTCAAATCATGAACAAAACACACCCTTTCCCCCATGAACTGCTCCTTGTTATGCATCTTGTCATATCAATGAGAAAAGTAACTAATGCGTAGCTGATAGAGTCAGTTTCAATCTTATCCAGTAGGTCAGAAAAAGTATCATTATAATTTTTCTTCAAATCTCTCACCACTCGTCCTTTTTCTTTATAAGTTCATAGCATGCATGAGTTATAGAAAATAATGGGTTTCTTTATGGTACTTCTATAGATTGTTTACAATGTACTTTGAACATTTTGGTTCTTGTTTCTTCTCTTGCCTTTTCTCTCTTCCATTGGTTCCACTCTTTTCTACCCACATAGTCCTTGTTCAACTTTCATGTCTTCATACCTGTAAACACATATGTGTATTCTGTACATGAAGGAAAATGTGTGATACTTGCCTTTCTGAATCTGGCCTATTTTTCTTAATAAGATGAACTCTAGTTCCATTCATTGAAAATGACATAATTTCATTCTTCTTTATGGTTGAATAATATTCTGTTGTGAATTTATACCATGCTTTATTTAGCTACTCATGCACTGATGGGCACCTATGCTAGTTATTTGTTTTTATTTACTTTTTTATTAATAACATCGTTCTTTCATACATGTACAGTGTGTATTTTGGTTCTCCTCCCAGTCATCTTCTATCCCTCCCCATTTCTACCAGCTCCCCGTTCATAAGTCTTCTTTCATTATTAGTTTTGGTTTTGTTTAGTATTCTTCAAAATTTGACCAAGGCTGTCTGTGTCATTCTGAGTTTGGAGCTAACCACCAGAGCCTTGTGGGATCACCAGTGGGTATACAATCGACACCATGCTACCCTCTCCCTCTCCAGGTCAAGTAGGTGGTGGGGCTCTGCGGATCCCTTCCTCCTCCATAGCTTACTCTTTGGAGGGACTCACTTCTGTGGATCTAGTGCCAGCATAAGTTGGCTCTTGTAAAGAGTGAGCTGATAAACAACGGCTATGAGGGTATTTCTATTGTACCTACGGATCATCTTTGACATGTCCTTACCCTTACTTCTACTACCCAGCTGGTCTATTATCAATCCTAAAAAGGATCCTTAGTATTTTCCAAGACCTTCCAGTTCCCTCCATCATTATGATAGCTACCTACTAGTCCAAGCTATCATATGCTTTCAGCAAGTGTCTGATTACTATGCAACATCTCAACTCATTTTCAGCATGTTTACACTTCTTCCTGATCGTTTTCATTTTGCAGTTATAGTGTTTTACACTGGCTTTATGATACAGGACAAAATCTTTGTTGTATCTTCAGTAATGCTGATAGGGCCCCTCCTGTTCCATAACCCTTCCCCTTTCCCTGCACATCTACCCCCTACCTCTATGCATGTCACTGAAGCCTCTGCATATTTGTCTTACACCATGACGAGGTATACCATGAAGAGGCAGGTGTGATTCAGTTAGGAATGCTGAGGAGGAGATTTGGGGGCAATTGTGGATCATCTTGGGGCTCAAATGCATCAGAAGGTTCTCTTCAGCCTTCCTCCAACAACTGATGAAAACAGAGGCAGAGACCTGGAGCGGAGCACTGAGCTAAGTTCCCAGAGTCCAGTTGAAGAGAAGGAGGAGTGAGAATATGAGCAAAGAGGTCAAGACCATGATGGGGATCCCTCTGAAACAACTTACCAGAGCTAATGGGAGTTCACCAACTCCAGCAGGACAGGGAAGGAACAAGCATAGGACTGTTGACTGAGGTTTTCTGTCCTGCCTGGTTTCTGTCCCCCCACCATGTCCCACAGCCGTTTAGCCCCAAAGAAATCACACAGAGGTCTACATTAATCATAAACTGATTGGCTCATTAGCTCAGGCTTTTTATTAACTCTTATAACTTATATTAGCCCATTATTCTTATCTGTGTTAGCCACATGGCTTGGTACCTTTTTCAGCGGAGCAGGTCACATCTTCCTTCTTCTGTGTTTGGGCAGGACTGTGGAGGGAGCTTCCCTCTTTCCAGAATTCTGCTGTTCTCATTGACCTGTCTCTACTTCCTATCTGGTTGTCCCGCCTAAACTTCCTGCCTGGCTACTGGCTAATCAGCGTTTATTTAAAACATAATTGACAGAGTATAGACAATTGTCCCATACCGTAGGACCAAACTAGACCCTCTGGATGTGGGTGACAATTGTATGGCTATGCAGACTGCTGGACCACTGGCAATGGCACCAGGATTTATCCCTATTGATTGTACTGGCTTTTTGGAATCCATTCTCTTTGGATGGATACCTTGCTCAGTCTAGATATAGAAGGAAGGGCTTTGGACCATCTTCAAAGCAATGTGTCTTACCCTCTCTGAGGAGGGGAAGGGGGTGGGGAGGGAGGAAAAGGGGAGGGAATGGGAGGAGGGGAAGGAGTGGGAACTGGGATTAGTATGTAAAATGAAAAAAGATAGTTTGTTTTCTTTTTAAAAAAACAAAAGAAGCGTTCTCTTCAGAGGAAGATAGGAGGGACAAGGGCAGAGAATAAGATATGATGAAGGAACCAGGGACCAGAGGGACATGAGTGAGGGAGGGACTGTGACATGGAGTGAGGGAGGGGCTGTGATGTGGACTGCAGAAGCTTCTCCTAACAGAAAGGCAAGGAAACACTCCTTTCTGAGCATCCAGAAGGAATCCATCCCTGTCAACAACTCAATTTTAGCACTTCAGGAAAAGATAATGCATTTGTGCTATTTTAAGTCACCAAATGTGTGTGTTCATGCAGTGTGTGTGTGTGTGTGTGTGTGTGTGTGTATAGTGACAACAGGGAATGAATGCTGTCGTAGCCACATGCTGGGGTGACATCTGTTGGGGTCCAGCCTGGATGGGTTCGTGTGTTCCAGGGTAGGGGCATGTGGATTAGAAATGTCAGACAGAATGGACAGAGACACAGAAGAACTACAGAGACATAGGATAATACTGGGAGGGCAACCCAGTGAGGACTGAATGCACCCATGTTTATTTCTTATGATCATTAAATACCCCAAACCACAAGATGGGAAAAAAGCAAAAGACTTTTTTTCCCTCTTTATCATGATAGAAAGAACAAACAAAGAGATTACCATCTTAACACCCAAAACACCATATAACTACAGCCTGGGTCAAGATATCTTTGTTAGTGGTCACACCTTAAGTCAAATCTCCTGTTAATTACCGTGAAGGAGCAAGACTGGGCCTGAACTCTCTGACCTTTAGTCGAGGTGGGCCGGATCCACTTCTGTGGGCTCCCAGAGAATGCAAAACCCTTAAGCCAGGAAGCTGCGCTTAGCACTTTCAGATTTACCTCACACCATCTTTGTACTACACTCTGCTTCCAGGCTGACTAAATCATTGACTTCTTTTAACATCTGGCGATGGCTGGGCTTGCAAAACACATGGAAGGGTGGTGTCTATATAAGTTTCTGTGTTGATTAAAACCTTCCATCTTGGAGGGAAGACACAAGATGCTTAGAGGTGAAACAACAGCGTGTTCTACTGGGAGGCGGAATAAGTCCATCCTTCTGTGAAGCTCATTAAGACAGAGAGCAAACAAAGTACTTCAGGAAGTCCCTAAAACCGATCAGTTTCTCTAGTCCTCCCTCCCCAAGAATGTAAACCAGTAAAGCCTAAAAGACATTCTCAGATAAACCAAACTGCCTAGAGGAGTCTCAGGCCAACTGAACTGCCTAGGAGAGACAGAGAAGCCAAGTTGCCTAAAAGAGTTAAACAGACACCAGCAGAACTGCCCAGAAAAGGCTCAGACCAACAGAGGCACTGGCCTAAGATAATCACTGTCCTGCTGAGCTGCCTGCATGCTGTGCAGTGTGCTCCGGTTTCCCAGCCCCTGTGAACTGTCACCCGTGCTGGCGTGGGTTTTCGTGAGGCAGCTGTCTTGATTTCTGTTCTTGTAAGTAACCCTTCACCCATATTCCTAACACCAGTATGATGCCTGGGTTCACTAAGTTGGACTTTGGAGGTATTCATACTTTGTCCTGTCATCTGTTCCCTATCTGAAATGAGTAGATATACTTGCTCACATCTCCTCAAGAACAGTGCTGTATAATGGGTGGAAGAAAAATAAAGCTGAGTTATTTATTCCTCACCATCCATCATTCGATTGGAACTCTTTGGCTGGTTGCTTCTTCCCACCGAAGGCCACAGCCCCTGTCAGGTGGTCCTTGCTGTGCTTGTTCTATCTCTTTATAACTGCTTCATCCCTTTTTCGCTTTCATCTGGGGTGAGGATGGTAGTGAATGGGGTCTGCTATTGCTAACTACACTATACTGTTTACCTTATGTAGCTTTATCTCTTTTTGTTAGAGTCCTTTCCCTGATCATTCCTAAAATAACCCAGTGAGAAAGGGCCATCTGCTTCCCCACAGGGAGTTAACAATACAGACCTCATGGATTCCCTTCTGCCCCACGACCTTTGTCCATTCTGTTTCCTTAGCTCCTAAAGGTCCTTTAAATCCACTGTTCCTATATGAATATTCAAAAGGCTTAGAACAAAAAAAAAACCCCAAAAAAACAAAAGGCTTAGAACACTCTTCCTCTAGAGACCCTGCCCTCCTCTCAGATTGGGATGATCGAGTATCATTTCTCACATATCACAGTAGAACTGTTCTGCTATTTAAGAGAGATCTAAATTTCGTTTATGAGTATTTCCTTTTGTGTGTGTAAGTGCACCAGATGTGCAAAGTACTCTTGCAGGCCAGATGACAGTGCTGAATCTCCTGGAAATGCAGTTACAAACTGTTGAGAGCTGCTATGTGGGTACTGGGAACCTAACTTGGGTCTTCTGCAAGAGCAGAAAGTGATCTTAAGCACTGAGCCATCACTCCAGTTCCGCAATAGAATATATGTTTTTTCTTTTCTTGAGTTCATTTGTTTATTGTTTAGCTATTCCTCTAAAGCTTCGTTATCTATAGAGTAACCACGGCCTCATGGATTCGATGTAGCTTGATCAAGGAACTGAGTTAGTTTGTTTTTCTTATTTTTACTTAATTCTAATTTGGGAACCAAAGGCAAAGTTATTGGCAAATTTGTAAGCATGGTTGAAAATTACTTGGGCATGTGGTATATCTCCTCTGTTGACTATAAAATCTATACACATATATATCTACCATGTCTGCTAGAATTTATTTACTTTTTAAACAATACTTTTCCTTTCTTCCCTTTTTATCCCTTTCTGATTATACTTAGTGTCTGTGTTAGTTAGCTTTCAAGTTCTGGGACAAAATACCCAAGATAAACAACTTAAAAAGAGGAGATGCTTGCTTGATTTAGTTTTGAAGTTTCCGCCCATGGTGTTTGGCTCCATTGCTTTGGGCCTCAGGCAACACATATAAGACTACAGAGCATGTAATTGAAGACTTTTCACTCAAAGTCCCGAGGAGGATGAGGGGTGGAGTCAAGGATCCCAACTACCCAGAATTGCCCTGGCCCTGAAAACATGCTCAAAAGCCCTGGCTTGAGAGAGTATAGGCTCTGGAGAGGAACCTATGACTGTTGTTTTGCCAAATGTACACGTTGTCGAACTATCTTCTAAATATTTACGCTTCTACCCATAGATTAGTTAGTGCTGCTCCAACCTCGGTCAGAGAATTTCCTTGTTACAGTGAGCAGCAGTCATTACAGAGATTCATACTCAGTCAAAGTGCTGAGAATAAGTGATAGTCTAGTGTGGGGACCTGTCTAGTACTCCTGCAAGGCTCAGTGAACATCCAGAAAAAAAAAAGGTAGAAATAACGCAAGAGCTGGGGCGGAGTCCTGTGAAATGTTGTCTTGCTGTGACGCGGCTGTTGCACTGGTGAGCTTGAAGCAGCTCTGGTTGCTTGTGCACAAGATCAAACCAGTCAACATTCCAGCGTAGATGGAGAAGGGACTTAGGACGTTCCACCCCTAGCTAAGGAGCTATTGGCAACAGATGGCTACTGGGGGGAAGGGGTGTCATTTTTCTTCAGCGGTGTGGGTACTGGTAGGTTGCCCACTCTCTGCTGCATGTCTCTACGTGATTACATATGAGAACAACATTAACTGGTCTCAGTGATTTATAAAAAAAAAAAAAAAGAAGAAGAAACTGTGAGGATGTGAGGGGGCCATGTTGGGAGGTCCTAGGGAAATGGGAGGGGTGTTTGGAGGGTGGATATGATCACAGAACACTGTACACATGCATGCAATTGCTAAAGAATGAATGAAACCATCCTAAAAAGTAAAAATGTTGATTACAGGTTGGGACAACAATGTTGGCATCTACCAAACCAGATAAAATACACTTCTAGGGTTAGTTTCACTTTCACCTATTTTTATTTTTTTCACCTATTTTTAATTTTTAAAATGTGACCATGATAAAGCCTAGCATTCCATATGTGGCCCACATTGTCACCTCTATGGATCAGTATGTCTTCAGAGTTGGGTATGAATTGGAATAGGGCAATTTTCTCACTATGCTGCTTACTAGATGCTCACAAATGCTTAGCACATAGGTGAGTGGATAAAATCCATTCCAACACAGCAGGAGCAGCTTCACCTAGAGAGCCATATGTCTTGTTGCTGTATTCCTTATCTTTTTCTTTTTTTTCAGTGGCAGAGATCAACCCAGGGCCATGTTCTTGCAAGGCAAGGTTCTATCACGGAGCTCCACGCCAGACCAATCTGTCTTTAGAGTAAAAAATCTCAGGAACAATACCAATAAAGCAGCGAGGCCAACGAGGTTCCAATGTATTTTCATCTCCTGGAAGTTAAAATGTTTAAGCTTGGTAGATCTGGTAATCGTACCTAAACCATAGCACAGAACATATCCTGTGAATAGGCTAGGGATGTCCTAGCCACAGAAGAGTAGCTCTTTCCTTAGTTGGTAAGCAGCCAACTTTTGGGTGTTTTTGAGAGATGAAGACCAACAATGTCTCCATGTAAAAATATACTATGCTGCTACCTGCTAACAATGTTTATTCCCCATGATACCGTCTTTCTTCTTGGTGACTCAACCCTCCTTTCCCCAGCAAGGTTGCCTTTGCCATTTGTAGTTTGGTTTGTAGTGAGAAACAGACCCATTTCCCTCACCTCTGACAGGATCATTTTACACAGCCCAGGCTGACTAACTCGTGATTGCCACTTCACTCTCCCTAGCGCTGATGTTAACTGCTGTGCTACCTACCCTGCTCAATTATTAATTAATAATTATTTTTGTTGGAGGTCCGCTGTGTTACTAAGAGAGCTGCATTTTAGATCACCTTTCTCCACCTCTTCAGCCCCAAGCACCCCATCCTTCCCTGTAGTGTCTCCTGTTGTTTATTGAGTCTCTCTCTCCACAGGAATTATACACTCAGACACGCACAGATATAGTCCAGCAGTGACTTCACATCTTTAGAGCTGAAGTCTTTCTAGTGTTCACCCTGCCTGTCTGACTAGTAACTCTGTGAAGGCTGAGTCATCGGAAGGCTCATGGGGACTTCCCTGGAACTCCCAGTCTGGCCACTCTGCCCTTCTGCATTTTTCACAGATCAAAACCCAGCCAAATGCAGGAGCTTATTTTCATTCATCCTGTCTTTCTGCTATCTTTAGTGCAGTGACCTACTTAAGCTAAAGGGAACTACAACCCCCCATGGAAATGTTCTGGCATTTATTTCCTGTGGAGAAATTGGTTAGGTAGGTGTTAGAAAGAAGCCTGTGAACTCTAAGAAATGCTTTGCCTGGAGAGAGACGTGTAAAAGTGGGGACAGAATTGTTAAGAGGGGACTGTTAGACGGCAGGGTGTTCTTGGGGGAGGTGATGTGGCGGGGAAGGCTGGGTCAGAAACAGCTTCTCAAGGGCAGCTCCACATGGAGTTTCCATCTGCATTTAGTTCCTGCTATCAGTATTCTACCTAGGACCTCTATGCCCACAGCCACAGATCTGAAGAAGATCAAGGCCCAGGCAGGGTACATCACAGCAGAAGCATTATCAGAACCCCCCCCCACTGTCACCAGCACCACAGTCAGTTATTGATATTCTGATGCATAAATGGCAGCAGAGTTTGCAAAAACCACTTAATGCCGAAAGATGACAGGTAGAAACAGTTTTCAAACAAGTAGACAGAGACTGCGCTTGTGTTTCTCGGCTGCCCAGACCCAAATAATCACACAGAAACTATACTAATTACAACAGTTTGGCCAATGGCTCAGGTGTATTCCTAGCTAGCTCTTACATCTTAAATGAACCCATTTCTATTAGTCTATGCATTGTCATGTGGCTGTGGCATTACCTCATTTTCTACATGTCTTGTTTCCTTGGCATATGGCTGGTGTCTGACCTGACTCTGCCTTCTTTCTCTCTGTATCTCTGCTCAGACTTCCCACCTGGCTTTTCTCTGCTAAGCCATTGGCCAAAAAAGCTTTATTCATTAACCAATAAAAGCAACACATCTAGAAGGACATCCCATATCACAACCAAGTGCCAAAACACTTTCATTTTGCTTTGGTTTTGTCAGGATTTGGCTGGTCTACCTTAAGACTCCTCTAGCTGATGGCTGAGAAACCTTAGCCATTTATATGTTAATTAATAACTGTTATTACTTAGTTTGTTCATCAACAAGCAGTCAGATCGATGTGTCTTTCTTTCCTTTCCCTTTTTGTCTGGAGATATTGGTAGGTGGGGCATAATATCTGAGTAGATCTCCAAACAGAAAATGTGCCTTTGAATCACAGGCTGCCAGTTTATACCATGGAGTCCCTTTGGCTAACCCTCACATGGGCCACAGGCCTCTGCATCCTAGGGTCCCATCCTGTGAGTCAATCCTTCTATCTTCTTGCATGATGTGGAGGTCCATTTGACTCCTTGACCAACAACTTAGAAACTGTTGGCCAGGCCTGGAAATGCACTCTGTTGTCTTAATTCCACCATAACAGTCATAACAGTTATGTTTCTTAGAATTACCATCAACTAGTGAGAGTTCATAGTAGCATTTGTAGACCAGTGTGTAAGCTTAAGCATATAGTGCTAAAAACTTTTAGCACCCGGAGATCCTAAAATCCATCTAAACCAATATGAAATGGGTTGCCTAAGGTTGCAGACCAACCACAGCAGGGCAAAGTTGCTGGTAGAAAACTAGATTCTCAGGTTGTGTCTTTCCCTGTACTGTTGCTTGTGTAAAGCTTTGATACTAAGATATCAAAAGTTAAAGGACACAAAGGGTTTGCAGTGAAAAATTAGTCTCCTATCCATAGCCGTCTCCAGCCACTTAAGTCTCTTTCCTTTTTGCCAACTTAGAATTAATTGTAGCTTAAAGTGTGAGGTAGGGACCCAACATCCAGTGCTTTTACAAGCCCACGAGGTGCTTTTCCTTTGTGCATGCTTCTCCTTTAGTATTTTTGTGTTTATTTGTGCTAATTTTTTTCTCCTCTGGGAAGCTGAGAGTCAGCAAACATATTAAAAGCACATTTTGGTCTTGGTTAGAAGTTGGGGGTTGTATTAAGTGTGGACTAATTTGTGAAATGCTAACAGAGTTATGAAGTCCAGTATGGTGCTTCAGGCATTCCTTCTGTCTTGAAAGTTGGGACAAGAGCTTGTCATTTCTGCTCTTTGATGTGGCTTTGTGAGGGTTCTTTTTGCCAAAACCTAAAATGTTATGCTTTGTACTAAAATAAATTCCAGTTGTGCTGGTCTGCTCAACCCATTTCCCCATGCCTCATTTCCTCATCTCCTCTCTCTACTGGCCTAGCGTCAGCTTCCCACTTTCTTATTGGGCCTACCTTAGTGTCGCTCATGAAGCTGGACAGTGTGGCTTATCATTACATACCTATCATTACAACATATGGAAAGTTGAGGCAGGGGGATTGTCATTAATTCAAGGCCAGTTTGGGCTACATAACTAGCTCCAGGCCAGGATAGGCTGCATAGCAAGATGCTGCCTCAAAAGAAAAACACAAAGAACAAATCCCTGAATAAGAATAAACTCGATGCCTCTGACGTGGCTTCCCCACTTTCCTTCTTTTCTCCATCTTTCACATGGCTCCCTATGTTTTTACATAATTAATAATTCACTTAATTGTTATGCTTACTATTTATTATCTGTCTCCACTGCTAAGGTGCACACAGGAGGACAGGGATTTCTATTTTATTTGCCGCCTTCTTCCAAGTGCCCAGAATTCCCTCTGGCAGATCATAAATGTCCGACAAGTATTTGATTAATTTGAATAGAAGAAACCATATGTCTAAAAGATTTTTTTTATTAAGAGTAGACATTGCATTGAAAAAAAATCAAGCCCTGACTATCTTTTTATTACCCATGTAGTAATTATATATGAAAATCATCTTCTCTTTTCATTTCTAGTCAATGGTGAGGTATTTATTAAATTTCTTAACAGGGAAAATGGAGCTAGGCCTGTGTTTTTCATAAGTTACAAAACTAAATTCATTACTTTTATTATTCTTTGATAATTACATGCAATATATTTTGATCATATTCACTTCCCTCCCTCAGCTTCCCAAATCCTTCCAGATCCATCTCTCTTTTTTTCTTGCTCACCCCACTTCATGTAACCTTCCACTAAAAACAACAATTCCATCAGGTACAGTTTTTGCTGCTTAGATAGTCTTGGATGTGTGTCCTTCCATGAAAGTGTGGTTGACCTACCAGGAGCTATTGTTATCAATTAAGAAGCCTTTGTCATCACTGGAACATTAACTTCAAAAAGTAATTGAGAATTCTCCCTACTCCACTTTTAAAATGCTCTGGAATAGTTCAAATATTATTAGCTTTTTCTTGGAAATATAGTAGCTTGTCAATTCTTACTATTACATCTGGGTCTTTAAATTTCATATTTTCATACGCATTGTATTATGGATGTAATATTTTGCACATAAGAAAAAACTTTCTATATCATGTATTCTTTTAAAGCCAATGTTAATTAGTAAGTTTGAGTTAAGATTCATGCTAACTTTCCATGATATGGCAAAATACTTGAACAAATCATCTTAAAAGAGGACATATTTATCTTTCCTCATGGTTTCAGAGGTCCATTTTCTGTCAGCTGGCTCCATCGCATTCATGCTTGTGGGGAGTCAGAAATATCATGGGAAAGGTTATGGCAGAGGATGGCTACTCACTTCATGGTGGCCAGGAAGGAGAGAGGGAGGGAGCGAGAGGAGAAGGGAGAGATTGGAGATAAGATTCAGTCTTAAAGGGCACATCCACAATGAATTATTGTTGTGGAATATTATTTTAAGATGTGTTACACTTGTTTATGCTGTGGAACATTTGTTTAACGATGCAAAGATGTAGTGATAGGGGGAGAGCGGGCCTGCTTTTCGTCCAGCCCAGCTCCCGCACGGCTAGCTTATACCCCG
>LOEQ01006257.1:11079-30499 GCA_001685075.1 Bramus lutescens | reverse complement strand
AGGGGGCCAAGGCAGTTTCTTTATTAACCAATGAAAGTAACACATAGACAGATGACCCTCCTACATCACAAAGATGCGGTGCATTCTTTCATGTTGCATTTGTTTATCTCTGTGAAGCTGTGTTAGTTTCTTTAAAACACCTGATTGATCTAATAATGAGCTGAATATTGAGGTAGGAGAAAGGCTAGGTGGGGCTGGCAGGCACAGAGATAAATTGGAGGAGAAATCTGGGAGGGAAGATTGAGGAGCAAGAGAAGGAGGAGGACATCAGGGGCCAGCCACAAAGCCAGACACAGAGTAAGAAGTAAAAAAAAAGATATACAGAAACAGAAAAAGATAAAAGCCCAGAGGCAAAAGGTAGACAGACTAATTTAAGAAAAGCTGGCTAGAAATAAGCCAAGCTAAGGTCAGGCATTCATAAGAAAGAATAAGTCTCTGTGTGTGGTTATTTGGGATCTGGGTGGTGGGCCCTGTTAAGTTTAATTCCTGGTAAATGGCAATCTGCCACTGCTCATGTAAGAAGCCAATCAAACTGAATCAATAAATCCAAGCTTATTCTGAGCACAACATTCCTGGGTGGTGCCAGGGGGAAGGTGAGGAGACCACGAGAGGAAACCCCAAGATGGGGGCTTTTAATACCCTGGGGTGGGGTGGAGTGTGCTTTCTGTGGTGGCCAGAGTCTGGACTGAGACAACTCCTGTGGAGGGGTTTTGAGGTGGAGCACCACCCAAATATTCCAGATTCTTTGGATATATGGATGCCAGGGGCTGGGTAAGTCTTCCACCAGAACATCCCAGACTCTTAGGGTATATGGACACGGGTTCAACTCTTGCTACTTCCTGCGGGCATGGGATGATGTGGGTAGGGGGAAAGTTGGGAATTGGTGGGCTCACATTTAGCTGGAGGTATGGGTGGAGAGGCATCCCATTAACTAACATTCTGGAGACCTCAGACATCTGTCCTTGAGAGAACTGAGAAAGCAGGTTGATAGGAGAAAGATAAATTGTTTTCATTGGGTCTATGAACGGGGCTATGCAGAAAGGACTGGAGAAGTGCCCTGGTTGCACAGGAGAGGCAAGGGTGAATGATTGAGACATGAGAGCAGATATGCCCTATAAATCCAGATTTCAGTTGATGGGTTAGGTGCCATTTGAGCCTGGAGAGTTGGTACCAATGGTGGAGTCCCAGGATCTGGTGCAGGTGTTTGCATTATCTGGAGAACCCTCTGCAGGCTGGCCTTGACCCAGGCAGCAGGAGTGACCTGCAAAATATGCTTGAACATGGGTAAGGTCAAATAGGCTTTGGGTACTAATAGTTTTCATCAGATCAGACTTCTTGATACAGCAGTAGCAGTTCTCCCAGGAACTTACAGGTATCTATGAGACAGCTGAACAGGTTTATATCTTGGTGTCAGAGCAAAAGGCTATGACTGTAGGTGTGAAGTCATGACCATTTTAGAAGACAATTAGAGGAAATTTGAAAACTCTGAACCTCTGAAGTTACATCTGAAACCTCTTAGGCCCTGAAAGAGCTAAGAGTAAAAAGTAAAAAAAAAACAAACACAAAAAACAAAAAACAAACAAAAACCAACCAAACAAACAAACAGAAGCGATTCCTTCAATAGGGTCATGCCTCTTAAGTTTCTTCGGTGTCACTGTGATGGTTTGAAAGAAAATGGCCCCCAAAGGGAGTGGCACAAATGGGAGGTGTGTTCTTGTGAAGTAGGTGTGGCCTTGTTGGAGGAAGTGTGGCACTGTGGGGGTGGACTTTGAGGTCTCATGTATACTCAAGTTCTCATGCGGAGTCACAGACCACTTCCCGTTGCTTGCAAGACCTAGGACTCTCAGCATTCTCCAGCACTGTGTCTGCCTGCACACCGCCATGTCCCACTATGATGATATGGACTGGACCTCTGAGACTGTAAACTGCCCTCAATTAAATGTTTTCCTTTATAAGAGTTGTCATGGTTCATGGTATCTCTTCACAGCATTAGCAACCCTAAGACACTCCCAATGGTCCATTACATTAAAAACCCATCAGTAGATTGATCCATTGATGAAATTAGAGCTCTCATGATCTAGCCAAAAACCTATTCGTCGACAACCAAACTTTTAACATGTGGCCTTTGGGGGGCATTTCAGATTCAAACTGTAATAGCATTGCCGTGGCTTCTCCTCCCTTCCTCCCTCTTTTCTTTCTTTCCTTTTCATTAAGTAATTAATATTTGATCTAGATTTACCTTTTGGCAAAAATTAAATTATTTTGTACAGTGCTGGAGGGTTGATTCCAGGGTCTTGCACACAGTAGGCAAGGCATCTGTTACTCATCTGTACTCCCAGCCCTCAATTTATTGCACAAGCATGCTTAAACAAACAGACAAACAAAACCAGTCTTAAGGCCAGAACCAGGTAATTGTCCTCGAAGGTGCACAGAATTCTAAAGCACACACTCGTTTTCTTCTGGTGTTGAAACAGAGGCTCCGCCAGCGCTCATCTCCTGCTTCATCCTCACAGGAGTCAGCCCTGCAGCTCTTTGCAGCCCTGCACTGCTTCCCTCACTTGGCTCTCAAGGCTCACATGTCCTGTTCTTCTCTCCCAAGATTTTCTCTCACAAAGGTTAAGTGTCAAGAATGTGCAAGCCACTGCCTGAGATCAGGACAGCGGTTCTCAACCTCTGGGGTCGCAGCAACCCCTTCGGGGGTTGATTGACCCTTTCACAAGAATCACATATCAGATATTTTGCACATCAGATATTTACATTATGATTCATCACAGTAGCAAAATTAAAGTTATGAAGTAGCAATGAAAATAATCTTATGGTTTGGGGTTTCTACAACATGAGGAACTGGATTAAAGGGTCACAGCGTTAGGAAGGTTGAGAAGCACCGTTAGGAGATTAAAAGATGAACAAGCTTCATCTAATGTTTAGAAAGAGACCCAGACAAGGAAACATAACTACCACATAGTATGAAGATACAAAGAGACAGAAAAATGAAATAAACAAAAGACCAAAACAATAACAACAACAAAAACTGGGAAGAATGGCACTCAGTGTGAAGATGGGGAATTTTAGATGTGGAGGCAGGGCAGGGAGGGTTCTGTTTTGGGTTTGCTATTCCTTGAATTCACATGCTTTATGCTCATCATGCATGCTTAAAAACATTCTCATTCCCAGGGAGCCAGTGATGAGCCGAGAACTCTGTAGCTAGCACTCTGCATCCTCTTTAGCACATCAGGTTTCTGATTGTCTGCTATGTTCAGGCCCGGAAACTGCCTGCAGTTTGCTGCTCCATTCAAGGTGGCTCTTCTCTCAGACCCTCTAGACACAGACACGCCTTTGTTCAAAGTCCTAATCAGAAAGGGAAGTTTATACCCAGGTGTGGGCGGGAGAAGGTCATATTTAGTTTTATGCTTAAAATAAAGAACCTCTGCCAGTTGACCAAGGCTTGTTCACTAACACTATTGAGTCATTGACCCCGGGAATTTCCCTGCTTTATCTGTCATTAGTTCTCAGGCCTGTTCTTTAACTCCATGTGTGGTGACTGCCAAGTGCTTACTAATGAGTAAGGGGAAGGGGAAAAAAAAGAGGTAAAAAACAAAAAAACAAAAACAAAACATGCTCCCTGCCTGACAGAGTTGTCATTGTAATGAGGGAGACAGGACACGTGGAAATCAAAGGTAAACAAGAAAGCAGGTCACTGTGTAACTTGTCTCAGATGGGTGGGGTAATTATTATTATTGAGTGCCAAGAGGGGGTGATTGCAATAGAGTAGGCCAGTTCTTACCTGGCCTGGATTTGCCATCTATGATAGTCACCTTTACCTGTCAACGCGGGTAGGCAATTCGTTTGTTTGTTCAAACAACACTTTAGACATTTTCCATGAAGGCATTTTTGAGATACAATTCCCATTTAAACCAGTACACAAGGAATAAAGATTTTCCTGGTAGAGGTGGACAGGTCTCATTTAAGCAGTTGAGAGGCTTAAAAATCTGAGATCTAGAAAGGAAGAAAGTTTGCATCCAGACTCAAGACATCATCTCCTTCCCAGGTATCCAGTCTGTGGACCTGCCCTGTCGATTCTGGACTTCCCATCGTAGGTAATCACAAGAGTCAGTTTGTTAAGATGAGTAAGATGAGTCCCTGTCCCTGTCCCTCCCCCCTTAGTAACCTATTGGGTTTCTTCTTTGCAGAATTCTGACTAGGGCAAAGGCCACAGATTCTCTTCCTTCAGCCTTTTTATTTGGTCCCTAAGGGTACAAGCAGAGTTGATACGTCTTGATAGTCTTACTGAGTTGTAATCTCATTGACTCATTTATTTATTGACTATTGTCTTACTTAGGGTTTCTACTGCTGCCATGAAACACCAAGTCCAAAAAACAAGCCAGGGAGGAAAGGGTTTAGTTGGCTTTCATTTTTTCTATCACTCTTCATCACTGAAGGAAGTCAGGATAGGAACTCAAGCAGAACAGGAACCTGGAGGCAGGAGCTGATGGCAGAGGCCATGGAGGGGTGCTGCTAACTGGCTTGCTCCACATGACTTACTCAACCTGCTTTCTTATAGAACCCAGAACCACCAGCCCAGGGATGGCACCACCTACAATGGGCTGGGGACTCCTGTATTGATCACTAATTGAGAAAATTCCTTACAGCTGGATCTCATGGAGGCATTTCCTCAACTGAGGCTCCTTCCTCTCTGATGACTCAAGCTTGTGGCAAGTTGATATAAAACCATCCAGCACAGCCATCTGGTAGTGTTGTGGGTTAAGAGAGTATAGATTTCATTTCTTTAATAAGAAGAATAATTTACTGAGTATCTTCAAGAAGGCAGCCAAGCTAGGCAGTACCTCAAGTGCCACCTACCACAGAGTGGAGGCTTTGAAACCAGCCCACATAGGTCTGCTTTCTAGTATTAACTGTAATTTTCTCATTTATAAAATGGGGATAATAATGGTAATTGCCATTTTTATGGTTGTTTTGAGGAATAATTAAGTTAATAAGATATCCTAGGTGCTTCTTGAATGCTCAAAACAGTTAGCACTTCACATATATTAGCTATCTTTATTGTGGCTTTGAAGAGACAATGGCAAGCATTAATATGGGATTGCCTTCAGGCTGCTCATAGTCTAGTTGGTGAGTTCATTCATTTAAAGTTAGAGGTGTGATTCATATAGAATGTTCATGGAGCAGAAAAGAAGACCAGATTTAAGTATGGAAGTCAGCATCATGGAAATGATGGGACAGATACTGGTGGGAGGTTAGTGTGACAGTTACTATTTTTTGTTTGCTGGACAGGATATAGAATTTCCTAGGAAACATGTCTCTGAGTTTGCCTATGAAGGAGTTTCTAGGCTGGGTTAACTGAAGTGGGAAGACCCCATTGTGTGTGTGTGTGGTGCCATATCATGGGCTAAGATCTAAAACTGACTGAAAAGGAAAAAGTGAGCTGAGCATGACCCGGATGCAGTGCGACCATCGCCCCCTGTCCCTGCTTTTCCCATGGGGATAAGCTGCGCCCTCAATCTGCGCATCCACAGCCTCCGCCTGCTTCCTTGTTTCTTGTCAGATGTTCGTTTACGGCGATGAGGAAAATAAGTAACATAAGTGGTCTCCTCGGGAGATGTGGTGTCAAGAGAGAAACTGAGGCCCAAGTCCAGGCCAGTGTCTCCTCCCTGTTTTAATTTTTTTCCTTCGATGTACTTTCATTTCTTAACAATGCTGTGAAGTAGAATAACAAGACAAGTGCTGTTTTCCACATCCTGACCCCACAGGCCTGTGAGGGTTGTCATGACTGCTGATGGAACTGACCCCAGGCCTTTGAGGGTCAGATAACACCCAGATCATGTTGGGCAACTTATGGTGACTTTGTGACCCATTGTCAAATGTTCAGTTTCCACTAAGGCCCAATAGCAGGTCAAGAGTTGTCTCTCAAGGAAAGAATGGTTGTCTGTAGATGATGGTAGAGCCTTGTTCCAAAATTCCAAATTCTCTTTTGTGATTCACCTATGGGGCCCTGGCAAAGGCTCTAAATAGCATCCCTGTCACTCACTGACACCTCGGGTACCATGAGGTCTGCTGGATCATATGGTCCAAATGGTAGAGCAGCTTGGACCTTTTGAAGAGCCTTCTCCTGTGCCAGGCCCTACTCAAAGCTAGCAACCTTCCAAGTCACTTGGTATATGGGCCAGAGTAACGCACTCAAGAGAGGAATGTGCTGTCTCCAGAACTAAATAGGCATCTGAGATGCTAGAAGTTGGTTAACTTTTTATTCCACAGAGTACATTATTTTCCTTTGTCAGTTTATCCAGAGATGCTAAGTGTAATAAACCCAGTGTCATTATTATCATTATTTTCCTACAAACTCTCGAAAGCTTCATATATAGAGTCATCAAGTCTGTTGTCTCTCACAGTTGGTGCATCAGGATAATCAAATGCATTTGTCTCCTTAAGTCTGTAAAATAGTTCATGCCACAGGCTTTCAAGACTCTGAGCTTCTAGGAGAGGCTTCAGTAACTGTAGGTGTTGGTAAATTGGAAAGCCTATTCCAAATTCTTAAAAATTTCATTTCTGGCACTTAGCTGGCTTTTGGGAACTTGTTCCCCATGCTGGATTACCCTGCCCAGCCTTGACACAGGGGGAGGAGCTCGGTCCTGCCTTAACTTGATGTGCCATGCTTTGTTCAGGTCCATGGGAGGCCTGTCCCTTTCTGAATGGAGACAGGGAAGAGCAGATGGGGAAGGGATAGGTGGGAGTCAGAGGGAGGGAGGGGATGGGAGGAGAGGAAGAAGAGGAAGGAGAGGAAATTGTGGTTGGTATGTAAAATAAATAAAAAAGGTTAAATAAAAAGTTCATCCTTATACATACTTCTGTTGTTCTAGAACCACTGCTGTAACCAAAATCTGTATCACTCAGGGTTTTCTAGACGAACAAAACTTATAGTATGTAAACTATATGAATATATATGAATTGTGTGTGTGTACATATACTTTATATATGGGGTTTATTAGAATGGCTTACAGGGTGTTGTCTAGCTAGTCAGATTAAAGGTGGATCTTCCTATCTCAAAGATCCAGGTTAAAAGTGGTTCTTCCCACTTTAAATGATTTAATTAAGAAACAAACAACAATAAAACAAACCTTCACAGGTGTACCCAGCTTCTTGGGTTTGAGTTAATTCAAGATATAGTCAAATGGACAACCAAGAATAGCCATCATAGTACTGTGGGCATATCTTGCTAGGTCAGTCATTACTGTAGGCCACAGTATTCACGGGAGGGGTAGATTGTTGATGACTTTGACTTTTTTCTCCAACAACACCTTCTGGTTGTAGAAACTTGAGAGCAGGTTAGAAGCTTCATGCACGTTAGCTTTTCCATGTTTGAATTTCTTCCTTTTAAAAAAAATTAAAATTTTAATTCATTAGTGAGTTTTCTATAATGTGTTTTGATCATATTCATATACTGCCAACTTGTGCCACATTCATCCTCCTTCCCCATTTACCCATCTTTTTTATCTGTCTTTTTTTCTCTCATCATAAGACCCATTTGTGCTGTTCACATGTTGCTGGATGTGTGGGCTTTCACCAGAGTGTGGTTGGCTCGCTAGGGACTAGAGAAAAATGGTTCCCCCAGCTGCTGACAGTTGGCAATAGCTTTGTGGCTAGGGGTAGAATTTCACACCCAGCTCTCCTTCCATGCTAAGCAGTAGTGGTATGAATGTTATTGGTTTGGCGGAGCCTGCATAGGTCTTGTGTGTAACATCATCGCTGCTGTGAGTTCGTACGTGTAGCTGTCCTTACGTCTCTGGAAGACACTGTCTGCTTGCAGTCATTCACCACCTCTGGCTCTGACAAGTTTTCTTCCCTGCTCTTATGGTTTCTGAGCCTTGGGAGGTGGAGGCATGGTTTCTATGTTTCATTTGGGGCTAAGAATTCTGCAGATTTTTATTTTCTGCATCTCAGCCAGTTGTAGGCCTTTGTGTTAATCATCATTTACTGTTGCATGTTTTTCTTGTTGGACTTTCTGTGGACTACTAGTTCCCAAACAATGACATGGAGATTTCTTATTAATTATGAAAACTTGGCCTTAGCTTAGGCTTGTTTCCAGGTAGCTCTTAAAACTTAAATTAACCTGTATATATTAACATACAATCTGCCACGTGGCTCATTACCATACTGTACACCTGAATCCCTCAGAGTCTTGCTGGCGTAATAATGTGCCTCAGATTCTTCTGAAATTCCTCTCTGTCTCCCAGAAGTCCTGCCTATTTTCTCCTGCCTAACTATTAGCCATTCAGCTCTTTATTAAACCAAACAGAAGGTACTTTAGGCAGAGACACATCTTCACAGTATACAAAAAGATTATCCCACAACAGTTTACTGTAAATGGAAGCTTTTCTGATGAGGGTTGAGGGATGCATTACTCTATGGGTGTAGCAAAAGTCATAAGAAGCCAGTTTAATTCTGTGTCCATTTAGTAAAATAATAGTAGTAAGTTCTCCCTTAGGGTCTATCCACAGGTTCTTGGACTGATAATGGTGCCAGGTATGAATTTCTTCTTGTGAACCAAGAATTATATCTAATCATAAACTTGCTGGTTTATGTTTATGCCAGTATTGCACAAGTAGGTATCTCTTGTCAGGCTAGCCATTATTGTAGCTCACAGGGTTGATACCTGGGTAAGACTGATGATTACTTTTCTCCTTCCTTGGTGTTCATAGGACTTTTCATCTTGTGAAAACCAGCCAAATGGGAAGAGGCTTCTAGGTCAGTATCAGCTTGATTTATCCAAGTTCTGTGATTCAACTACAAGAAGTCTTTGGCAGTAGCATCTTCCCATCAAGTTCTGGAAGGTAATTAAGAATATTGGCAATAGTCTGCCTTGCTTAGGCGTCTATGGAGCCTTGGTGGCTAACAACTGTAAAGTAAATAGCCTATTCCTTGTCCTACACTTTTTGTTTGTGAGTATCTGATGTCTAGTGGGGCATTGCTGCTCTGTTATAAGGTAACTTCATTTTAACTCATACATATGCATGCATGCACACATACATACATGCTACTATGATATCAGGATTTCACATGACTGTTTTTTTGAAAGTCTTTAGTGTTATTTATCTGTTTATTCCCATATTTCTTCCTCTACTTCTGATATCCCTTCCTCAATCTCAATTTAACCCAAAAGAAATGGAAGAAGATAGAAAAATATGGGCATCATCACTTGAGTGAAGAGATAGACTACTCAATGGAAAAATATTTAACAGCTATACATCTGACACAAAGTTAGTATCTAGAATATTCCAAGAACTAAAAAAGTGAAACACTTATTGACTGCCTGTGGGAGTATAAACTGGTACAGTCACTATGGAAATCAGTGTGGGAGTCCCCCCAAAGCCTTGCATCACTTGGTCACATACCCAAAGGACTTTATGTCCTATTACAGATACACCTTCCCTCTTCCACCTCAGCTTAATCCAAAAGAAACTAAAGTTGATCCAAAAATACAGAATGGCCTCCTATTTTCTTTGGTTGGTAGGATTAATACTGTAAAATGGGCATCTCACTAAAAGCAATTAACAGATTCAATGGACTGTTCAAAATTCCAATGAATGTTTTTACAAAATTAAAAAGATATAAGTTTCATATAGAAAGATAAAAGACCCAGGATAACCAAAACTACCTTGAACAACAAAAATCTGTGAGAGATAGCACTATGTCAGATTTCATGCTGTTTTGAAGAGCTATCGTAATAAAAACAGTATTGCACGGTCATGAAAACAGTCATTGGTCAGTTGAGGAACCACATTTAAGTCCACATTTCTATAGCTACTTCATGTCTGACACAGAAGTCCACAAAATGTAATAGAAAAGACAACATTTTCAACCAATAGTGCTGGTCAAACTGGTTAGCTACTCACAGAAGAATGAAACTTGATCCTTATCTCTCACCTGAAACAAAACTCAATTCCACCTTGAACCTGATAGAAGGTAATGTAGGGAATAAGCTGGAATTGGTACAGGAAAGGACTCTCTGAATAGGACCCTATAATGCAGCTCAACATTTAATGAATGGAACTTTAGGAAGCAAAAACGTTTCCAGCAAAGGACACTATCACTTGAGTGAAAAGATGGCTGACACAACAGGAAAAAGTATTTTCCAGTTATATATATATATATATACACACACACACACACATATACACATACACACATATATCTATATACACACACACACATATATATATACACACACACATATATACACATACACACATATATCTATACACACATATACACACACATATATACACATATATGTATATACACACACATATATACACATACACACATATATCTATATATACACACACATATATATATACACACACATATATACACATACACACATATATCTATACACACATCTACACACACATATATACACACATATGTATATACACACACACATATATACACACACACATATATACACACATACACACATATATATACACACACACATATACACACACACACACATATATATATGACAGAAATATATAGTATCTAGAATATTCAAAGAAATAAAAACTTAAAACATCAAGAAAACAACTCTTGGGGCATGGAAATAAACATCTCAAAAGATTAAATACAAATGGCTGAAAACATTAAAAATATTCAACATGCTTAGCCATCAGGGAAATAAAAATTTAAACTTCTTTGAAATTTCATCTTATCTAATTCAGAAAGGGTAAAATAAAACAAACAAAACCCAGCAAACGCTGTTGTGAATGTGGGGAATGTGGAACACTTGTTCCCTGCCTACAGGAGTGCAAACTGGTGCAGCCACTATGGAAATCAGGATGGGGGTTCCTCAAAAAGCTGGAGCTAGATCTATTCTGTGATGTAGCTGTACTGCACCTGGTCACATACCCAAAGCACTCCAAACCCTGCTCCAGAGATACCTACTAATTCATGTTCATTGCTGCGCCATTCACAATAGCCAGGAAACACAAACAGATCAGATATCTGCTCACTGATGAATGGATAATTAAAATATATTATTATATTTACATAATGTAATATTATCTAATTACTAGGAAAAATGAAATTTTCAGGTAAATGGGTGGATCTGGAAACAATCATTCTGAATAAGGTGATCCAGAGCCAGAAAGACAAGCATCACATATATTTTCTTATTTGTGGATGCTAGCCTTGAATCTTCATACATGCGTGCTTCATTTGGAATGTTTGGTACACCTGTAGAACACAGGAAATTGCTTAGGGACCATGAGGAGGTGATTTCAAAGGAGGAGAGATAGAACTTACGGTTAGAAGGGTTAAAAGGAAATAATGGGATAATAATAATAAATAATAGTGATAATAATTTCTTGATGAATATTTGGTTCTTAGTTATATTTTCTTTCCCATATACCGTATTGACCGCATGATTTTAACTTCGCCATTAAGGTTTGAAGTAGATACTGGTTCTGTTATTGACCTATAGCAATGATTGAACATAATGATATTATAAACACTTATACATTTTAGAACTCAGGACAGATTTCTAAAGCATAATTGACTTATTTCACAGGCAAAGAACATAGGGCTGGGGCCTCAGGGGAAAATGATAGCACTAGCTGTCAGCCCCTTGCATTCTTTCTGTCGTAGCTGCCATGGACAGGCTTAGTGGATGGAGCTTGTGAGGTGTGTGTGCATCTCCACTTGGTCCGTTCTCTTTCACAGTTGGTATCTTGGAGACACAGTTTCTTCATATTTTCTGGAGAACATTCTATATCATAACACACAGAATATTTTATTACTCTTTGTAATGGTTCCATAGTGTTGTATTTTGATGGATGCAGTATTTGTATACTTAGCACTTAAGGCCCTGCATTTTTCCACCATAAAACAATGATTCGATTAAAATTATGCATGTATCATTTTACACTTTTTTTTGCAAATGTTCATGCTAATTCATGCGGCTTTTATTTATTTATTTTATTTTATATTTTATTTTATGTTTTAAGAGAAAACAAACTATCTTTTTACATTTTACATACCAATCCTGGCTTCTACTCCTTCTTATCTTCCTTTCCTTCCACCTACCCCTCCACCCCCATCCACTCCTCAGAGAGGGTAAGGTACATTGCTTTGGGGAAGGCCCAAGGCCCTCCCTACTATAACTAGGCTGTGCAAGTTATTCATCCAAAGAGAATGGTTTCCCAAAAAGCCAGTACAGGCAGTAGGGATAAATCCTGGTGCCACTGCCAGTGGCCCTGCAGTCTGCCCCAGCCATACAACTGTCACCCACATTTAGAAGGTCTACTTTGGTCCTATGCTGGCTCCTTCCCTGTCTGACTGGAGTTGCTGAGCTCCCATTAGCTCAGGCAAACTGTTTCAGTGGGTGTCTCCGTCATGGTGTGGGTCCCTCTGCTCAGATTCTCACTCCTCCCACTCTTCAGCTGGACTTTGGGAGCTCAGCCCAGTGCTCCACTGCGGGTCTCTGCCTCTGTTTCCTTCAAGTGCCGGATGAAGGTTCTACGGTGACATTTAAGATAGTCATCAATCTGACTACAGGGCAAGGCCAGTTCGGGCACCCTCTTCTCTATTGTTTAGGGTCTTAGTTGTGGTCATCGATGTTCATGAGTCAGATTGGTCTGTAATTCTCTTTCTTGTTTGGCTCTTTGTGTGGTTTTGGAATCAGGGTGACTGTAGCTTCATTTTTCATGACATATCTGTCTTCGTTGACACCCGTCTTCCATCCCCTCATCTAGGTTTTTGTTCGCTTCTCTCTGAGATGCCAATGATGTTACAATAATCCATGTGAGCCCGTGGGAAGCTGAGGTCCTTGGGGTGCAGGAAGGTAGTGAGGTAATGCAGAGGAAGCCTTGGCCTTGAGTTTAAAAGGCCTGTGTTTTTGTCTTTTACTGGCTTGGTGGCCCTGGGAAAATTACAACGTCTTGGCCCTTATCTCTAAGAAGGACTTGGTCAATTTGATCTCCAGGCCTTGATGGTCTATGGCATTCCTGAAACCTAGGGTTTTTTTTTTATAAGAAACGAGATTTATACTTTTATTTGAACATATGGGTCTTTCATGATAATTAATACTGAATGTAGAAGTTATTTATGTATTGGCAGCTTTGTGGTTACCTGAGCTTTATAAATGAGGTCTGCGATTTGGGACCAGTATTTCCCAGGCTGTCATTAATCACACACTGGAAACTTTTCCAGATAGAAGCCAGTGAGAAGGAAATAGAGGGATATCAGAGCACCAGTCCTTGACTATGTGCAGTTTTCCTGTGATTAAAGAAAGCCAGAACATGAGGTGTGCTCTATGAATAAAATTCGAAGTGTGCAGTACAGTCCCATTACAGTCCCATTAACTCAAGGTGTATTGTTGTCCAGCTGATTCCTGGAATGTTTTCTTCCAGTATAACTGAAGCTCAGGGGCTCCCAACTTTTTCTCACAGTTCCTCATCAGATACCATTCTACTCTTTGCTCCTGTGAGTCTTGACTACTTCTGAGAAAATAGTAGAATCACACAGGCTTCCTCTCTCTTTCCCCCTTTCATACAAAAGGCAAAACTGCTTATTGTTAATAGCAGGAAAGAGAAAAGAACCCAGACCTGACTGCACAGGAGTTACATCAGGATACTCACAGCAACCTAAAGTTGGACAGGTAGTTTATGTACATCTAGATTGGATTATTTCTTTCGGAGGTCCCTGAGGGCAGGCTGTGGTAGTTTGAATAAGAAAGGTCCCCCTATATGTTAATGTATTTGCACATTTATTCCCTAGTTGGTGGCACCATTTGGGGGAGGTTATAGAACTTTCAGGACTTGGAGGCATGCTGGAGGAAATAGGCAACTGTGGGCTTGCTTTGCGAATTCTTAACCTCACTCCACTTCTGGTTTGCTCTTTCTCCATCCATTGAAGTGTTGAGATGTGATCTCTCAGCTTCTCGCCTGGTCAACTCCAGCTATGTCTCTCCACCATCATAGACTGTCCCTATGAAAGCAAAAGTACAAATAAACTCATTTTCCCTTAAGTTACCCTTGTCTGTGGTATTTTATTTTATTGGTTTTTTTCCAACACCACAATTTGAAACTTGTTTGAGATTACTGCAGTGAGGACTGGTTGATAAAACTACATCAATTGTAACTTTGACATTTCCCTTTTTTATTAAACATAGATCCTTTTCTCATACATTGTTATCTGAACACAGTTTCCCTTCCCTCCACTCCTAGCTCCCCCACCCTCTCTCCCTTCTGGATCCACTCCTTCTCTGTCTCCTGTTAGAAAAGATGGAATCCATGAGTAAAGTAAGTGTTATTCAACCGAAAATGGGAGGATATTCCATCATTTGCTACAACTTGGGTGAGCCTAGAGAAAGTGATGCTAAATGAAATAAACCAGACAAGAAGAGAAGGATTTACATGACCTCACGGACTCTGAAACACAGTCAAGCATACAGAAAGAGATAGAGAAAAAAATGGTGGTTATCAGGGGCAACTTGGGTGGGAGAAGGGAATGGAGAAGGATGTAGGCCAAAGGGTCTACAGTAGCAGATGTGTAGGATGATGTACAATATGAGGTTCATATTAAACATTTTCCTAAATGATGACATTTACTCTTGGCCTAGAAAGGATAAGAGGATATATGTTGCCCACGGTCACGAGTGTGTGATCAGGTGGGCCCATTGTTTTCAGGGCCCTTGTTGGGCTGCCGGATGGCAATGGTGGCAAACACTTGGTAGAACAAAACTGCTCACCTCCTTTGGAACACTCTTCCACTATCTAAAGAGCTCTCACTAGTCCCGACCTCTGAGTTTCCACCACCTCCCCAAGACAAACTGGGGAAAAGTCTTTAACATAGGCTTTTAGGTTTTTGCTGCTTATCCAAAATATAGGAGGTAACCATAGAGATGATGCAGATATTGATTATACAGGAGGTAACTATTGAGATGATGCAGATATTGATTGTCTCACAGTGATTGTTTGGTTGGAAGTGTCACCCCAGCCCCTGGCATCCTTATATCTGAAGAGTCTGGAATGTTTGGGTGGAAGTTCCATCCCAAGCCTCCTCCCCTGGGAGTTGCCTCAGTCCAGACTCCACTTCCAAGAAAACCCACCAAGCGATGACTGCTCCCCAGAGATGCTCAAGACCACTCCCACAGGGTATTTAAACTGCCACCAGAGGACAAACATGTGGTTTTCAGGTCTTCCTTCCCAGTCTCCTCTTTCTGGGGACCTGGAAGGCCACTTGGGAGTATTGGTATCTATTAAACCTAGCTTTTTCTAATTCGGTTTGATTTGGATTATTGCATCCGTGGAGAGGTTTATGGGGCACAGAAACTTTTCAGTGATAACTGTTTTAACTGTATATAAACACACTCAATAAACACTGTAGAGGCTGAAAATGCAGGCCCATTTCCTTTATTTTTCCTAAAGTTGTAGGAAAAGATCCCTTAAATGATGTTATGTTAAATTTTATAGATGGTTCTTCCCATGGAAGAGCTGCATTTGTTAAGGTGAAAAAGTGAAAAGGAATTATGGAGCGTACCCATTGCTCCTTGAAAACAACTTAAAAGGACAAAAACCAGAAGAATTAAACATCACCACATAATGCCTTAAGTCATGCACCTTTTATGGATGCCCATTAGCAATCTGCTGTGGACAGGTTTTGGCATAATGGCACCAAGGTTACCTTTACTAAGGTAAGGGAATAAACCCTTGCACTGGATTGTTGTACGGCGGGCCGCTTGTTTGTTTCCCAACTGCTCAGCCCTGAAATAACCCCACAGAAGCCATATTATTTGCAATACTGTTTGGCCAATAGCTTAAGCATATTTCTGGCTAACCCATATCTTAAACTAACCCATCTCTATTAATCTGCGTATCGCCACGTGGCTGTGGCTTACTGAATAAAGTTCCTGCGTCTGTCTCTGGTGGGGCTACATGGCTTCTCTCTGCCTCTGCCTCCTTTCTCCCAGCGTTCAGTTTAGTTTTCCCTGCCTATCCAAGTTTTGTCTATCAACAGGCCAAGGCAGTTTCTTTATCTACCAGTGGTATTCACAGCATACAGAGGGGAATCCCACATCACTAGATTGTGGAAAAGACCCAACTCTATATTAATTTGGGGTCGAGGATGTGTTGTGCTTTTTTTGCAGGAAAAAAATAGAGCTGGGTGAGATGACTGCATATATAGCAGAGGTGAGCCATTCCCAATGACATCGTAGTTGCTAATGCCCCCACAGAGGAGTACCAGCACTGATGTCATTGCAGCTACTGATGACTTCATCTGAGAAGTGGAAAGAGGCTCCTGAACCCATGATCCTGACTCCTCAAACCACCATGCTGCAGGCTGAGGAAAGGGTTACCTGAACCAATGTTCCTAACAACAGCTTGCTGCAGTCTGAAAAGGGAAAGAAGATTGTGGTGATGACTGGTGTTTTCCAGCATCCTGATAAACTTGCTACACAGACTTCCAGACCTAGTGAGTCTTGTTTACCTTGGAGCTGGACCAGAAACACATACTGAACATATGACTATTTTACTCTTTGGGACACAGAACTCATTTTGACTGTATGGTATTCAATCTACTGTTGAAATATTGGACCTGAGAATGGAAACCTAAACTTTCCTGTCAGGGGAAAAATGATTCATTACAAGGAGTGTGAAGTCCTCTTCAAATATGAGGAGGGCAGCCTAAGGGTTTTTTGCCACTGCTCAGAGACTAGACAATTACTTAAAAGCAGCAATGCCGTTGGACTGTCACCCAGCAGAAAAACCTTTTCATGTCTTTTGATTAGAATGGATTTAAGAGAATTGTGATATGATAAATTGTGGGTTTATCATTAATTTCCATTCTAGAATTTATGGCACTGACTGTTTAATATTTGTAACTGCTTTAGTTCATCATAAGATGTTAAGAAAAGTTTGACATTTCCTATGAGTACTTGGATTTAACATATTTGATAAAAAAACTTAGATTTTGATACAGTAAAAAAATTGTTAAGAAGCACTCTAGACCAACTGAAGAGGACATTCCCAACCCTGGTGATCTTCCTCTTCTTTAATTAGGAGACTGTAGCCATTAGAAACATAATTATTCACAAACATTATCTAATTTCTGATGAACCATTTTGACAAAAAATTGGCTCCAAGACACAGAGCCCCAAAGCATTTATTTTTTATTAAAAATTTCCACCTCCTCCCATTTCTCTCCCTCTCCCCCTACTTCCCCTTCCCCTCCCACTCCAGCCCAAAGAGCAGTCAGGGTTCCCTGCCCAGTGGGAAGTCCAAGGTCCTCTCCCCTCCATCCAGGTCTAGGAAGGTGGGCATCCAAACAGACTAGGCTCACACAAAGCCTGTCCATGCAGTAGAATCAAAACCCAGATCCATTGTCCTTGGCTTCTTGGTCAGCTCTCCTTGTCAGCCACATTCAGAGAGTCCGGTTTGATCACATTCTCCATCAGTCCCNATCTATCTATCTATCTATCTATCTATCTATCTATCTATCTATCTATCTATCATTTATCTGTCTTTCTATCGATCTATATTTCTATCATCTTTATCTAATCTATCATTCTATCATCAACTATTATTAGATTGGCTTACTGTAGCAAGTTGGTTTATTGATTTATGATTTAGAATCACCATGGAATCAAACTTCCGGGTACGTTGATAAGAGTCTTTACAGCAGGGTTTTTACTAGAGAGAGAAGAAGATTTTACCCAAAATGTGGACAGCATCATTTCATGCACTGGGTCTCAGATGGAGAAAGTGAGCTGACTATCGGTATTCACATCTTTCTGTTGACTAACTGTGGGTTCAATTGTGAGCTTCCATCTCACATTGTCACACTTTCTCCAGCATGTTAGACTATATCCCCTTTTAGACCATGAATCAAAGGAAATACTCCTTTTCTGGAGCTGCTTTCATCAGTGAGAAAAGTAACAAGTAACTAAAACAGGAATAAGGAAAATTAGTAACAGCTTCATGTGCTAGTGGGGGTTGGGGCTAACTTGGTAGGCAGGTGCTAGTTGGAGGGAGCATGTCACTGGGGTTGTTCCTTAGGAATGAATATTTTGTCCCTGTCCTCTTTTCCTCTGTATTTTTTTGTTTGTTTATTAGTTGGTTGGTTGCTGTATTAGTTTCTTTTCTATTGCTGTAATGAAATTAAGACTAAGATAATTTACAGAAGGAAGAACTCTTTGGGCTTATAGTTCCAGAAGGATGAGAGTTCATCATGATGACAGAGCAGCAGGTATGAAAGCACATATGGCAGCTGGAAAAGCAAACTGAGATCTCTCATCTTCAATTGTGAGCAGAAGCAGAAAGAGAGAAAGACAGAGAGGGAGGGAGGTAGAGATGCAGGAAGAGAAGTGCACACTGGGAATGGCAGGGGGCATGGAAATCTCAAAGACCCCTGCCAAGTGATGTACTTTCTCCAGAAAGGCCAGATATTATAGGAGACACCTCACTCAAATCATTACACTCCATTTCCTGCCCCAAATCCAGACACCAACAAGACTGATATTTTTCATTTGCATTCTAAGACACAGATAAAGCTTAAATATACCCAACACTCATTTTCTCTGCTTGAAAATGGTTTTTAAGAGACTACCATTTCATTACAGTTGATGTAATGATATAACTTTCCATTTTTAACACCTTAACTTTAGCATTATTTATATTAGTGTCATTTTGAAAGGGCTGTGTATTTAATTTGTAAAAAATGGAGATAATATTATTTTGACCTTTTTAGTTTTGAGATATATTTATTTATTTACTTATTTATTGAAGTGAGTTCTCATTATGTAACTCTGACTCTCTGGAACTTGTTATATAGACCAGACTGGCCTAAAATTCAATGAGACTAGCCTGCCCCTGCCTTCTGTGTGCTGAGGTTAGAGGCCTGTCTATTATGCCTGGTCTATTTTTGAGAATGTATGAAGAGGACAATTTCTCTCAAGTGTATTGAACTACTGATCACAGAGTTAAGAGGCAGTTACTGAGCAAATGGTTAAGGTGAATAGTACCACTTAACTGGGCTCCTTGTTACATGGATTGGAAATCCTATATAACTAATGATCCACAGCAGAGCCAGGCTCTTCTATGATGGCTCTATACACTTCTTAATTATTGGCTGTAAGTTAACAATACCCTGAAGGAATAAACTACACCATCTTCACAATATTAGCCACTCAGTCTAACTATGAAGGCCTTGAGTCTCTAGGTTGTAAAGACTGACTGAGTAGTTTTTATTGTCATTGTTTGGAATAAGAAAAGCTGTGAAGAAATACTTGGAGGGAAATTGTTGCATCATTTTACCACTTTCTTCACTTGCAAATCTGAAAGTATTAACAGAGCTACAGACAGCTTCATATAAAATAATAAAAGAGTTATCCAAAGGACAGACCTGG
>LOEQ01006256.1:134467-144805 GCA_001685075.1 Bramus lutescens | reverse complement strand
GCTATGTGGGAGCCTAGTCTGTTTGGATGCTCACCTTCCTTGACCTCGATGGAGTGGGGAGGACCTTGGACTTCTCACAAGGCAGGGAACCCTGACTGTTCTTTGGACTGGAAAGGGAGGGTGAGGGGGAATGGGGGGAGGGGGGAAATGGGAGAGGGGAGGTGGAAATTTTTAATATTAATAAAGAAAATGAAAAAAAGAATATTTTGTTCTCATTTATTCTATTGGGCTTTCCTTCATTAGTTTAATTTTGAATATTCTCTTACAATGAAGGGTTTTGATCTGTAGTCATGGTCTATTTAATCCCTGTCCTGAAATGTATGATCCCTTCACCTCACGTCATGATAAGCATCTCTCAACAGCCACTGTGAATGCCACTTGTTTCATGACATGATTCACAATTCATTTCTCCCTCCCATGGACATCTTTAGCACTCTCATTTCATCTCTACCTTTGTACATCACCGTTGGAATTTCATTCATTTGGATTTCTTGAGCTCTTTTTTGCTTTTGAGCACTGCAATCTACAACAGAGATGCAAAGACAAAGGAGACAGAATTTCTGCCTTCAAAGATGATACACACTAATCAGGGGGAAGAGGCATTATGTGGTATATTTAGAAACAAAACTACACAGAGTGATAAAGACCAGTGGAGAGAAAGAGTGTTTCCAGACTTCCGTTCAGAGAAATGTATAAAACAAGCTGCTGTCTGAGTCAAGTGTTGAAAACCAAGAAGGGCAAGGCAAATATGATAGCGCATACTGTAGTGACAACTACTCTAAGTGCTAAACCAGGAGATTAGGAGTTCAAGTCTTGCCTGGACTATATAAACAGTTAGAGGTCAGCCTGAGCAAACTATCAATCAATCTCCAGGTTCCAAATAAACAGACTTGGGTTATAGCACAATGGTAGAGTGGGTTTTTTTTTAATGTGTGGAAGGTCCTTGACTCTATTCTCAATACCACAAAGAAAGAAATGAATAAGCATTGGTGTTTAAAGAAACAGCAACACGTTTTGTTTGTTTGTTTGGTTTGGTTTTGGTTTTTGACAGGGTTTCTCTGTAGCTTTGAAGCCTGTCCTGGAACTAGCTCTTATAAACCAGGCTGGCCTCGAACTCACAGAGATCTGCCTGTCTCTGCCTTCCGAGTGCTGAGATTAAAGGTGTATGCCAGCACTTCCCGGCCCACAACAAGTATTTTAAATGCTATAAAAAGCCAAGTTTAGCATGATAATATATGAAGAGAATTATGAATATTTGGGGGTTTTTGATATATTTGTCTAGAACATAAAGTTTGAGCTGAACATGGAAAGATGGAAGACAGAATTAGTCTCACAGGGTTTAGAGTTACAATATAAGAAACAGGCAAGCACTGTGTGAGGTAGTGAGACTACAGAGTAATTCTGGGAAAAGTATGCTTTTGTCAGAATTGCAATTCTAGCAAATTCTGCTTGCTATTGTCTGAAGAATGCCTTTGAGACCAAAATCCTGTAGATAGCCGTATTGGGAGTGATTTTCATGAGGCCCAGTGATAGAGAGTTGTTGTCAAACTATTCTTTATGGCTATACTCATGAAATTATTTTCGAGACACAGAAGTTTGAAAGACTTACTAAGCAAAAGGGTGAAAAAGAAAGCAAGATTATTTTCAGGATTTGATATTTATAATAGGCCTATAGTTTATAAAGGAAACAGAAGTATAGGAAAATAAGGAAGGAAGGAAAGAGAGATTAATGTACATAAATAAGTAAAGGATGCCTGGCTTATGTGATCTCTTAGTTGGGGCTCTTTGGAGAAACAGGGCAGTAAGTATGTATTAAAGAGGAGATTTATCACATTGGGTCACACAGTCTGAGGCAGAACAATTCTACTATGCTCATCTGTAGACTGGAGTGCTGGAGAAACTGGCAGTCCAGAAGGATAGAGACAAAAAAAGTTGGGCTAGTGATGCAGCCACAGCCAGAGGCCAAAGGACCAAATAGTCTGTGAGAAGGCTGACACACATTTACTCCCAAAGGTTGAAGAATCAGGAATCTGATGTCCATGGTTAGTCTGATGGCATGGCATGATGTCCATGCCAGCCCAAGAAGGGCCAGATGTATTCAAAAGCAGATAACTCCCTTTTGCATTTTCATTCCATTCAAGGCCCCAGCCTATTGGGTGGTAGACCTCAGGTGAGGCCACTTCTCCCCATCTCAGTTTGCTGGCCTACATGACAGCCTTCTCTGACACCATCCTCACAGACAAGGTCAGCTGTGTACATCACCCCTCATTTCCTAGCCATCTGTAATCCAGATGAGGTGATTTTGAAACATAACCATCACACTGGAATTAGTCAGTACCGCCGGTGAAACAAAAGGAAAACAATCATTTCAAAGACAATGTTTACCAGTGAGAATCCTGCCATCCCACCACATGAGTCTTCCTCAGGAGAAGGCTCCTGTGATGTGCTCATTAGGTCAGATGTTTTATAAAGTTTGAAAAACAAAAAAGGGCAACTCATTTGACTGCAATTGGCTCACAGTATCCCTGATTGCCACTCTCACTTCCTGCTCAACAAGTTGCTGCTTTTGTTGATGTTGCTGGATTAATGTCTCTAGAAATAAAATATTTAGCCATACATTAAATATGAATTCACTAGGAATCTTTCTTCAGTTTTTTCCGTTAAGAGTGAATCTCAGTTTATCACTCTTTGTAAAAACAGACAGTGCTCATACACCTACATGCACATACATAACTATGTGTACACTATATATGTTATGCATATATATTAGATAGATAGATGATAGATAGATTTTCAAATATTATAATAATTCCATGGTATTTATATGACATCAGTAGTAATAAATTATAAAACAGAAAAGAAAAACTATTTCTGAACCATCAGAAATAAAGCAAAACTCTCCAGGACACCCACCATAGTAAAGACTGGATGGTTTTGTTTCTCTATTAAAAAAAAGAATAATAATAATAACAATGCCTTTTAATTTAGAAAAAAATCAGAATGTACATCTTTAAATTTGAAAAAAAACTTAGAAACTGTCAATTAGTCAGTTAAAAATAGTTACCCTAATGTTTCTTTACATGTGATTTTGAGTAAGATTTTTTAATCTCGTAATTTATTATTTTCATCTGAAACAATGCTATTATGCTAATTTTGCTTTTATCACTTGTATTACTTATCTTAAAGAGGGAATGTTGAGTGCTCCCTTTACTGTAAAGGCTGGATCTATTTTTTAAGGTCACTGAAATTAATAAAGACACCAGGCAGTGATGAGAAATTAACAGGAAATTGAAGACACTGGGCACTATGTAGAGTAAAGGGAAGGTCTAAGATATAGTTCAAAACCTCCCTTTTTCTTGGTTTGCATGTGTGCATGTGTATGTGTGGGTAAATATTCATGTTGTTTTTTTTGCACATATATGTTCATGATATGTATACATGCATGTGGAAGCCAGAAATTGAAGAGTAGCATCTTCCTCACTTGCTTTTGGCTATATTTGTAGAGGCAAAGCTCTCTGCTGAATCTGGATCTTGCATTTCTGGCTACTCTAGCTAGCTAGCTTGCCCTAGGGATCTCTGACCTCCCACTCTCAAGTGACAGGGCTACAATTAGGCTGGCATGCTCTTTTGTCTATTGCATGGGTTCTGGGGATCTGAATACCTGTGCTCATGCTTCTGAGGTAAGTGGTTTATCTGCACAGCCATGTCCTCACCTCCCAAATCCTCAGTGCACCCATATTCTAAAATCAGAGGCACACTGCAGACAAGAGGCAGTGTCTGACCAGGGACATATGAGTTATCTATGTTCCCATTGCTGGTTGGCATATTCTGGAAGCAGATCTGTTCTTAATTGTCTACTCATTGACTCTAATACAATTATACATAATTCATATAGTGATGCATGTTTTTAAATTAGTTTTGATTGAGAACATTCTTATTTCATATTATATCATATTCTTTGTGTACTTTCACTATCAATTTTTTTCATATCATTCAACAATGGCCACCTTCCCTTTTGAGGGCAGAATTTTATAATTGATTATTTTCTTTTATCATCTTTAAAAATGCTTTCTTTTTTGAGATTTAATGTAAATATATGGTTTCCCCTTCCCTTTCTTTCCTTTAAACTCTCCCACAAAACCTTCCTTGATCGTTTTCCAATTTTTTCAACTAAACTTTGACTATTTTATTTTTCATGTCCTAATTGTACATTCATTTTCCAGAATGGAACCCATATATTTTATAATATGATTTTATTGTAAAGTTGGATGACTAAATGTGTATGTGTGTGTGCATGTGTATTTTATAAGACATAACTACTGATTATAAGATTACACTTACTATCAAAATTCTCATGATTTTGAATAAGGAATAAAGAACAAGGAATAAATGAATAAAGTAGGGTTAAATATCATTTAAGTATCATTGAAAATCCCAGGTCTCTGCAAGTGGCTCTGCTCTGCTAGACTCTCAGTAAACTCTTACTTGTCTTACTAGTATAGAAAATTCCAATGAAAAGAAAATATATTTAAAGTGAGTAAAAACTGTGTGGATTAAGATGGAAAAAGAAACAAACTTTAGTGCTTGAGATTGTAGTGGGTTTTTAAGATTTTTTGTGGTTTTTAATGAACAGAACCTTAAATTGAAACATTATTTATTACCTGTTTATATACTCAGATTTTGAAGGTGACAGTGTTTCTTCATAAACTGCTGAGTCTATACCATGAATTGACTCAACCATTCAGATTGGAACTGTAACGAATCAGGTATAACTGTTTATTCATCATTATGTGTGCTTTAATTGAATAATTTATAACTAGGAAAACATATATAGGAAAATAAATGTGTATGTACACACACACATACACAGACAAGCATATACATCAGAGCAATATTTTATGTTCACCTACCTTGAAATTCATGCCTAGAGGATTTCTGTGAAAGTCCTAGATTTATTGCAGAGTGTGATGAGTTTTAAAATCAACCTCTCCATCTGGTTCCATATTGTAAGCTGGCTGATAATGCAAAGAAGACTATTGTGCTTGAGTTCGATTATTCCTGAAAATAATCAATATAGTATTAGATGAATATAAATCAGACAAACGAAAAAGTACATATGGATGCTTCAAGTCAATCTGAATATATCAAAATTTGATACTGAATATATCTAAGATAACTCTGATAACAAATATTGTAAGATCAAAGCAAGAATACCAAGCACAAAATGACCTCAATAGCTGTAAGTTCAGTGTAAATATTTTTATAAGATACTCAGTAAAGCTACAAAGCATTAATTCTTGATTAAACTCCAATCATATAAAGGCAATATTTACGTCAAAGAAAAAAATGTTTGCTTATTTGTCTAAGCCTCACAAGAGTGGAGAGGTTCATCTGGTTGCTAAGCCAACACGGAGTGGCTCAGTGTCTGAGGCCTTGTGTGAGGAGACTGTCACAAATCTTCTCTGAACCGTCTCCATAGACACAACTATTTAAACTACAAAGTTACACACATGGTATTTCTCAGCTTGCCATTATCCCACGTCTGCTAACAAAGAGCAACAGTGAATGAGCAAACCACTTAGATCAAGTGGCTTGAGTTGAACGAGTGACAATAGAGATGTTTCCAAAGTGTCTTCTTCACACTATCAAGGCCTTTAGTCTAAAATCTTGCTTAAAGTTGATAATCTCAGGGTCCTGAGAAACAAAGGTGGCATTTTTCCCATTTGTCACTACAATTATCTGACTACTTGCTATTATACCAAGCTGGAAAAACTCATCTTACATTTAAATGACAGGAAAGGACTTAGAAATTATAATATTAGGAGAAGCATTGCTGGGAACATAGGACAGTTAATCTGACACAAGAAACGGGACAGGAACATCATAGGAGCAACTTTTTTCAAAGAATATTTGACTCACTTTTTATTGACAGACAACCATTAAGCAATACATTTATTAAATACATGCAATCCATAGATGAATATTGAAATAGACTAAGGAATATGTCTTGTAAAGAGATGGTTTCTCTGCAACTACAGAATTTTAAGAGACCAGTTTCAAATACAGTAATACTTTAGTGGGTGGGATTGGAACTAGTGACCAATAGCCTGATTTTGTTGCTCGTGCCTGGAAACTTTTAAAGCAAATTAGATATGTTCTGATCCTTTAAGAAAGATTTTGTTATATCACTCACTTTAATGTGTTCTCTCCTATAAGACTACAGAGCAAAAATTTTAAGTTTATTTGAAACTCATTGTATTTTACTATTGTTAATACTTATACATGCAAATTAACACAAAATAAATGGTTTGAGTAATTCCTAATTAATATAATGAATCAAACATAACAACTACAAGGCATAACTTTTTAGGCTGATCTAGGATGAGGACAAATTTGTTTAATTAAATCTATAAAATTGGCACAATTACACTATTATAAACAATTAAGTAACAGAGATGCTCTCCAATACAGAACAGCACAAACAATAAACTTGTGCTGTGATATGATATGATGACATGCAGTGTGCTGTGATGTGCTATCATGTAGTTAAGATCAGGAGAGCTGAATCTAAATTACAACTTTGTAGCCTTTAATTTCTTTCTTTTGTTGTCCAGAAGTAGCCAGACGCCATTTAAGTTTCAGTGAAATAGATGCTAAAAAATTAAATTGTTAGTAAACAATTACCATGAAAACATCTAGAGATAGTCACAAAGACACTCTTTACACTTAAGTATTTTGAAAAACATCATTAAGCACTTTGCCAAGAAAAAGCAGAGTCATAAAAGCATCCTGGAGGACAGACAACACAATGTTTAGTTTAGCTTGCTAGTTTTACCTGTTGAGCAAATCAATAAAGACCTAAGATGGACCAACATGGAAATCATGGGTATGTTGAAGGTCATGGAACATGAAGAAGAATTAGGTAAGTCAAATACTTAATGCCCATATTCAGGTAAAGATAGGCTCTCATTTCCGCTTGATAAACTACCTGGCTTAAACTAACATATTTCATTCATTAAGCAGCAAGCCTTATGTTCCAGCCTCAAACTTTTCCTGTCAAATTGTTGGCAATCCATGTTGTAACTCATAATATTGATATAGCCTTTTAAAAATCAGAAAATGGATTTATTACTTTGAAATTTAGTTTAGGAACTTTATTAGTGCTAATTAGAGAATCAGAGTTTGTTGGGTTCTAATGCCCTGTGAAAGACATGCAACTTGAGAATAAAATCACTGTAAACTACTCTGTGCTGACTGAAGAATATTTACTTCGGATACAACTATATCCCTATACTGACAATTTTAAAGAGAACTTAAAGATCTCTAAGTTACTAATGTGGTAATAGAATACACTTGGGTATCCAGCTCAAGGTTTTATAAAAATAATAAAAACAGTCAGGTTTTTGGAAGTATCATAAATTATGCTGCTAAATTATAGCTGGATTCTACTGCAAATCCAGTTTACTGAGGCATAAAAGACAGCATTCCTTGGCAAAGACTCTGCTATTTATTTTCTGGATAAGCCATCTATCAAACTCTTATTCCCACTGAAACACTCAAGCACCAAGCAGATAAAGAAGTAGCAGGTGACAGACTGAAACCCCAAGTTACACATTTTTCAAACTTCGGTGGAGTCATGCAGGATTCAGAGGCCTTTTAAATGAACAGTGTGCTTATTTGTCTAAGCCTCACAAGAGTGGAGAGGTTCATCTGGTTGCTAAGCCAACACGGAGTGGCTCAGTGTCTGAGGCCTTGTGTGAGGAGACTGTCACAAATCTTCTCTGAACAATCTCCATAGACACAAGTATTTAAACTACAAAGTTACACACATGGTATTTCTCAGCTTGCCATTATCCCACGTCTGCTAACAAAGAGCAACAGTGAATGAGCAAACCACTTAGATCAAGTGGCTTGAGTTGAACGAGTGACAATAGAGATGTTTCCAAAGTGTCTTCTTCACACTATCAAAGCCTTTAGTCTAAAATCTTGCTTAAAGTTGATAATCTCAAGGTCCTAAAAAACAAAGATGGCATGTTTACTCCTCAAGAGTGTTCATATAGAAAAAATAAATAAACAACATAACTTACTACATCAAACACAAAATAAAACCAAACACTAATGAATGAATGAGCAAAGGGCATTTTTGTCTGAATTTTATGATGAAGCAATTATATACTTTCAAAATATATAAATAACAGAATTGCCATGTATCTCAGTATACCTCATATCGATAAACTGGAATAATTAAAACTAGGAAAATGATGCTGGCCCATTGACACGAATTTAAATAGACTATTAAAGGAATGCCACTTGTTTGTTCCTGCTACCCATAAACAAAACAATCACACAGAAACCATATTCATTTAATCACTGCTTGGCCCATTAGCTCTACCTTCTTATTGTCTAACACTTCCATCTTAATTTAACCCATTTCTACTTATCTGTGTATCACCACATGGTTGTGGCTTATCAGGTAAAATTCCCAGCGTCTGTCTCTAGCAGATCCATGGCGTCTCTCTTACTCTGCCTTTTTTCTCCCAGCATTCCATTTTATTTTCCTTGCCTACCTAACTTCTGCTCTATCAGGCCAAGGCAGTTTCTTTATTCATTAACCAGTAGAAGCAACACACAGACAGAAGGCCCTCCCACACCAAAAGACTGTATTATAAGATTCCTTTCCCTCTTCTAAGATCTGACTCAGGTTGCTACAGTGTATTGGATGGTCTTGTCTGCTCAGTCTCTTCATTTTATTGCAATTCTAGTTTTGAGGACCATGACTCCACCAAGTATTGGTTAATTAGTTTACAGACGATCTCCTATTTTATTTTAGCCTGTTTGAGCTTGATCTTAATTCAGTCCCATTGGGCTATGTGATTCTGGTGAGAATACAACATAACTGGTTTTCTATCCTTGACGGTATTGCTGGAAAGCACAGAATAGCAACCAATCCACACAGTGTCATTCATTGTCTTCACTTTGCTAAGTGTCTTTCCATCAGTTTAAATCCTGTCACTGCAAGTTATTCTTCTGCCATTTGTAAATAATAAGTATGTCAAAGGAAATGTTAAAAGTTATGAGTATGCGATTACTTTCAAAAATTTATTTCTTTCAAAAATATTTGTGCTGATCATTAGTGGACCATTGCTCCTTAACAACTATTACCAAAGCACTTGGTTCAATGGCAATTCTGTCTCAGATGGAAATGTCACTTGTTTTCACTAAGTCATCACACATCGCAAATGTATATTTTGTCACTGTATTGTACCTTATCATTATGTACAAGTATTGTGGGTCAATGTTTTAAAAATTACTAAAACTAAAATTTTGCAATCTATATCTCTTCTTTGTTTATTCAATATAATATTTTGATTTTAAAGTTTTTTTTTCCCTGCTCAATTATTTGTGTTTTCAACTGCTCACGCCACGATGGGCTCACAGATTTTATGGTATTCTGCATACTGAAATCCTGTAATAAGAGGGTCTTAGGGTATTCTATGTCCTGTGATCCTGTAGTAATAGGGTCTTAGTAGGTTTTACGATTCCTCTTTTTGAGTTCCAAGGATCCTGTCCCCATTTTAAAATGAGGACTGTATTTGTTCACGACAGAATGTATGTCTAGTCAAATTTTTCTTTTTTTTCCTTGACTTATCAAAATATCCTGCTCTGAAAATTTTAGCTCTATATCTATTATTATAATTTTCTAAAGAAATTATTTTTGTCTTTATCTTTCTAACTTCAGTTTTAATTTTATTCAGTATTCTTTTTGTCTTCTTATTCTAAATTTGTTTATTTTATATATAGGGCTGAAGAACAGAGATAATTGTCTGATCTGAACAAAGATAAATGGCTTCTTCCCATCTTTTGAAAATATTCCATTTATTTTTTTGACTTTCAAGATGAATGTGGGCAAATTATAGGAGTCATTCCTCGATTTTGGTCATCAATTTTCAACTCCCTGGAAAGGGTGACAGTTAATGGTACTGGTAATGGGCTCTACTTTTTGTCCTATTATTGTGACTGCTTCAGAGAAAGATTGACAATACCTTTGAACAATGACTGGGTCCATCAATCTTTGAGCCAAAAATAAATTCCAATGACAAAGAGTTTTGTGGGTAAAAAGTAAAGTAAAATTCTTTTTTACTTCTTAGATTCAGGTCAAATATATTTTTATATTATACATTTCAAACTGTAATTATAAACCTGACTTTCTTTTTTAAGGTCTATAAAAATATATCCATGCCATGTATTTGTTTTTTAAGAGCCATCTTGAAAGGATAAAGAACCATTAATATTCTCTCTCTCTCTCTCTCTCTCTCTCTCTCTCTCTCTCTCTCTCTC
>LOEQ01006256.1:109557-128371 GCA_001685075.1 Bramus lutescens | reverse complement strand
AGGGAGTAGGGAGGAGGGGAGGAGGTGGAAATTTTTAACAATAATAATAATAAAAAGAAAGAAAGAAGGAAAGAAAGAAAGAAAAGAAGAAAACTGAAGGAAAATTAAGTATAAATTCATGCTGTGTGTGAGAAAGCACATTTCAGTCCCATTACTCAGGAAGCTGAAGCAAGAGGATCATGGGTTTAAAGACAGCTTGGCCAACACAGTAAAATCTTACTCATTTCCTTGTTCGGGTTGTTGTGTCTTGGTTTGTCTTAATTCAGCCCTATACCTAAACATACTCTAAACCTTTGTCCTTCCACTCATACCCAAGTGTACTTGTCACCTCTCACCACCTCTTTTCACAACAGGTGAAGGACATTACAAAAGACCACAATCATCGAAGCTCAGAGTTATGGATTCCATTTCCAATGGATACATTTACAAAGCACTCTTGAACCTAACACTCAGGGAACAGTATGGAATGGAGGCCAGAAAGAGTCTAAAAGCCAAAGAATAAGGGAGTTTACTGTGAAATTATGTCTCCTAAGTGATGTTAGAGGCTACACGTATAACGTCTCGCCATTATAACTGTCTGAACAGCACCTGTACAAGGATGACACCTATTGCCATGCCAAAGTGGGCCGGGAAGAGCCCACAAGGTCTCAACACCACAAACAGAATGATAGACAACTGAGGAATACTGAGAGCAGGAGAAATAGCCTTCTCCATAGAAGAACATACAAATGGGTTATCTAATACCAACTGGTCAGGCCTGAAAACACCCACATGGGCATCAATATCCAAGCCAAGCATGTTATATTTAGGAATATATCTATAAATAAGCCAGTTTACTGTATAACCTCTTACTGTTGTGATGAGAGAGTTTTAAAGTCTCCTCCTTGTCTTTCCAGATTCACTGCAATAACTCTAAAAACCTCAGCTCCGTGATGGAAGGTTGGCATAGAAGCAAAAACTGAATAACTACTTTTGCTGTGGGAGTTTATTGTACATTTTGGAACAATATTCTGTATTTTAAGGTACTATGACAGATATAATGCTCCTCACAAAACAGTGAATTGAAAAACCTAAGAGAAGAAAATGACCTATAGAACAAAAGAAAACATTGGACTTAGACATGTAAAGAGTTTTTCTTAAGTCACTACTTAAGTGTCTGTCATTCAATCAATATTTGCTGAGAATTTTCCTATAGAAAATAAATACCACATAGATAGGTGAGATAAATACAGAGAATGAGAACGCATAATCCGATGCAGTCTCACTACAGCCTGGGTTTAAGTCCTGAGGTGGGGAAGGGGTATCGGCAGAAATAGAATGGTCTGAGCAGCAGAAATTGTGTGACCACCAGATAAGTATCACACAAGTGGTCAACCCCAAATAGCAGAAGTCATCACTACTTATGCTATGCAAAAAGTATGTTTTTCCACCTTCTAGGATTACCCTTCAGAAAAAATCAAAATTGTTTTTCTCAAATTTTACATCAAAGCAATGTTTTAAACCAAAAACAATGCTCACCATTTTGTTAGCATGGCTGAATATCAAGCCAGGCACATCCTGGATGAGAAACCAGAGAAGTGTCAGTTCCCAAAAATTTTAGGGGAAAATATTGGGAAAAAGGGACTTTCTGGGAATAATAACCTCCATCCCATGCAAGACAAGGTAAAACCAAAAACCACCCAAAGAATCATCAATGTTTTGAGAAGGAAGAGAGTGTGCAGGCTCTCAGCAGTATTCTGAACTGTCCCAAAGTCCACTGGCCTATGCCTAGTGAGAGAGCATCTCACAAGTGTTGTCTCAAGGGGACCCATTGGACAAGCATTAATGTGCTGATACCAAAGTAGCCCACATGGCTACCAACAACAACCTTTTCTTTCAAATGTAAATATGACACTTGCAGATAGTTACCTGGGTGTTTTGTATTCCTAGTTTACACGTTTTACAATTGTAATCCTAATTTTTTTCATGAGATATTTTTCAATATTATTTCAATGATCATTTTGATAATTACATGATTGGTTACTTTTCTATAGGAAATTTTCTTAGCGAGAAAGATGGAATAGTCAGGAAATTAAATGCAGATGCTGTTGAGAGGAAAGTGGTCATTACCAAGAGAGGAGATAGTGTAGTAACACAGCTATGTAGCATCAGCACGAGATGAGGAAAAGAGCCCTGCTGGTTCTTGTGAATTACAGTTCAGCATGACACAATGTGCCTTCTTTACAACTCTATTTCCGTCTGAGTTTTTTTACGTTTACTGCACTCTGGGATGTTGCGTTACAAGTGGAAGGGCAGCTGGTTGATATACCAACCACAGAAAGTTCAGAGAGCAGGCTTAGATGTTAAGTATCTAATAATTTCTCACAGGTCGTTGCAAGACAATATTGTATCTACCTGGTTCTTCCCAGAAACATGGTATTTCCACTGCTTCCCGTTCAGGCTGAGGAACACACACAAACCCTCCCATCCTCCATATACACACTGTATGCACTCTCTTTCCTCAGCCCACCTTATCTAATCATTTGAAAATGAAGATCTCAAAAGCTTTCTTACTAAGCATATATTCAAATTATCTTTAGCTGTTATCTTTTACATGTTCTTGGCATGAGAAAACTTGCTGTTGATATATACATGAGCAAGTAGAGTGAATTAATATATAAAAACCATGAAGAAGAATGCCTGGAAGTATCTTTGCATAATGAAGTCAAAGAAATTCTGTGTACCGTGTACTACAGAAGGGCTGAAAACTGAGTTTTTTCCTAACATTTTTTAACTTTAATATTAATCTTCCACTACACACTAGTGGAGTGCTGTCATTGAGACAGATTCCCAGCCTTTCTTGTTATTTTAGGCCTAATACCTCCTCCTTACAAAATGATATGAGACAAATGTTGAAAACATACCATTGATTCTATTCTGTGTTGGTCATTTTGTTTATTTTCTAAAGAATGAGAGAGAAAGAAGGCATGGAGTTGGGTGGCAGGGACAACAGGAAGAATCAGGAAGAAGTTGAGACATGAGAAACTTGACCATAATATATTATAAGAAAATGTTTTCAATGAAAGTGTAAAATAAAGTGAAAAAGAGAAGCAATGAAAAAAATGTTCCCTTTTCTCTCCTGATGGTAACTGTGATGATTCCTTTCTGACAATACTTGGCAAAGCAGGGTGATAGTTCTACAGAACCCTAGCATTTCTGCATCCTCTCCTGAGGAACACCACCAGCTTCCTTGCTGTTCTTTTAACTGGAGTTCAACATTCGCTCGCCTTCTTACATATTAAAGTATACTTGCAAAATCTACCAAGTCATTCTCTATCTAAAATCTTGAATATTTTTAGTCCAATTAGGGGGTATATGGAACAAAATAAAGACAAAGATGGGAAAAATATGAAACTACATTTCTCTAAATAGCAGACATGTTTAAAAGATGAAGAAACAAACAGAACTCTATAATCAACCTAGCTTACTACCTTATCAGAGAAGAGTATCAGTGTAGCTTAATAAGAAAAGCCCTGGGCCTCAGAAAGGGCAGTTGAGAAGCCATGTGGAAACCATATTCCACAATACATAGAAAACATAACAAGAACACTGCAAATTAAGAACTCACAGGGAAAACCCTATAGATAGCTGAGACACACCTCTTCTTGAATGTTCCTTTGAGAGCTGTGAAATAAGCACATGCCTTTGAATAAACCCCATGAGGTAGATTAAAGAACCTCCTGAAGGTGGTAATTGCAACTTACATGGCTGGAAATAATGCTTACTGATTCCAGGTAAACTGGAAACCATCCCAGGTAGATGTTGTTCCCAATAGCAATTGAACATTTCTCTGAATGGATCTGACAAATGATAACAAGAACTATCAAAAATTAATCATAGCTCCAGAGCCAGAGAAAATTTCCAGATGCACATACACATCAAGCACCCAATAAAATCACATCTTCCCTTTTACTAAACAAAACTATTTTAAGCATACCACAACACAGGAAAATGTCATGCATAATGAGAGAAAAAAATATCAGTTAAAATAGAACTACCACTTTCAAAATTACTAGACAATGATGGCAGGGTCATTTTAACAGCAATTTAAGAAGCTATATAGTATTAAATAAAGAAAAATTTTCAAAAGACTTCGAAGGACTTCTAGAGATGAAAGCTTCAACATCTGGCCATTTACACAGGGTGTGATCACACTGCTGAAGGAAAAGCTACAGAGTGGATGTGACAGAATAATCCACACAAAATACCATAGAATCGAGAGTGTGATAAAGAGAAAGCAGAGCATCACAGAGTTTGGGATAGTTTCACATGAGCAGTAATACACAAGAACCCTCACTAATCACCCAGTCTTCCTCCCCCAATCAAGGAATCTCTACCAAGAGACATAATCAGATTATTTATAAGCAGTGAAATATTTAAACATTCTTAAAATGGCTTGAGATAATTAAAGAAATGCAAATCATAATCCCGAGACAAAAATGCATAACTGTTAAAATATGTAAGAGGACTGATGATAGTGTTTGTATAGGTTTAAAATAACTGAAACTCTTATACTCGTGAGGGATTGTGAAGGACACTTNTTAGGGGGTATATGGAACAAAATAAAGACAAAGATGGGAAAAATATGAAACTACATTTCTCTAAATAGCAGACATGTTTAAAAGATGAAGAAACAAACAGAACTCTATAATCAACCTAGCTTACTACCTTATCAGAGAAGAGTATCAGTGTAGCTTAATAAGAAAAGCCCTGGGCCTCAGAAAGGGCAGTTGAGAAGCCATGTGGAAACCATATTCCACAATACATAGAAAACATAACAAGAACACTGCAAATTAAGAACTCACAGGGAAAACCCTATAGATAGCTGAGACACACCTCTTCTTGAATGTTCCTTTGAGAGCTGTGAAATAAGCACATGCCTTTGAATAAACCCCATGAGGTAGATTAAAGAACCTCCTGAAGGTGGTAATTGCAACTTACATGGCTGGAAATAATGCTTACTGATTCCAGGTAAACTGGAAACCATCCCAGGTAGATGTTGTTCCCAATAGCAATTGAACATTTCTCTGAATGGATCTGACAAATGATAACAAGAACTATCAAAAATTAATCATAGCTCCAGAGCCAGAGAAAATTTCCAGATGCACATACACATCAAGCACCCAATAAAATCACATCTTCCCTTTTACTAAACAAAACTATTTTAAGCATACCACAACACAGGAAAATGTCATGCATAATGAGAGAAAAAAATATCAGTTAAAATAGAACTACCACTTTCAAAATTACTAGACAATGATGGCAGGGTCATTTTAACAGCAATTTAAGAAGCTATATAGTATTAAATAAAGAAAAATTTTCAAAAGACTTCGAAGGACTTCTAGAGATGAAAGCTTCAACATCTGGCCATTTACACAGGGTGTGATCACACTGCTGAAGGAAAAGCTACAGAGTGGATGTGACAGAATAATCCACACAAAATACCATAGAATCGAGAGTGTGATAAAGAGAAAGCAGAGCATCACAGAGTTTGGGATAGTTTCACATGAGCAGTAATACACAAGAACCCTCACTAATCACCCAGTCTTCCTCCCCCAATCAAGGAATCTCTACCAAGAGACATAATCAGATTATTTATAAGCAGTGAAATATTTAAACATTCTTAAAATGGCTTGAGATAATTAAAGAAATGCAAATCATAATCCCGAGACAAAAATGCATAACTGTTAAAATATGTAAGAGGACTGATGATAGTGTTTGTATAGGTTTAAAATAACTGAAACTCTTATACTCGTGAGGGATTGTGAAGGACACTTGTTCTTTGGAAAACCTTTTCTACGTTTCTACAAAGCAAAACACACATATTCCATATGACTCATCCTTCCCATCTCTGGTTATTTGTACAAGATAAGTATATAGCTACAAACTAATTCATGAATGTTTTTAAAAGCTTTGTGGCTACTCATTAGGACATGAATATTTTTAATAGCTGTGTTTGTATTATTCAAACAGTGAAGCATCCCAAATGCCTATGTGTGGGTGAATGGATTGGAATACAACTCAGCATTGTAAAAGAAATGAAACGTTGATTCTTGAAACAGCAGAATGAGTTAATTACAAGAGAATCATGTGTGTGAAGGAATTTGACAAAAACTAAACCAAGGGCTCATTTGTTTTCCCGACTATTCTGGTGAATAGAAGACAATAAAGTCAAAGATTGGAGTTAGTTTTAAGATTGGAGTGACTGGGGGAAAAACTGTAAAAGTACATGAGGAATATTTGAAAGTGACAGATTTACTGTCTTAGTTATGGTAATGATGTATGGATTTTTTACCATAAAGTAGATTAAATATTATATGTGAACTATATACCTTAGGGTAGTATGATACCACTGTTCTTAGGAGCAAATATGTATGCATCAGTTAGGGAACAGGTAACAAACCAAAGTGTGGTTTCCACTAAAGTCCAATTTGGTGCCTGCTGTTCAACAGGTTGAAGAGTGTCCTTCGGAGATAACTCAGCTGGTCTGAAAGGCCTCACCTGCCCAGAACAGTTCACATGCTCTATTTTTCTCTCAGAAAGTTCAGTGATCTCTGCCTCTTCCTGGAGCTTGAGAGTCTCAGCTTCCTCTAAGCAGCTCAGCTTGTAAGTCTCTCAGTAATTCTTGCTGTTTGCACACACATGGTTGAATAAAAAAGGTGCTTGTGATTATGGTCAGTTTCTAGGACTACCTGATGGTATTTTGAGTTGTTTGTTTCCTTAGCTTAAAGAACTTCTTGTAGGATGCAATGTTTAATATCTGTTTCAAACATTCTCCTGCTTTACCCGCTACAAACACCCTATTTTTAATGAACTTCCTCCACAGATGGAAGATCTTGAAGGACCCTGTTATATTACAGTCTTGACATTCTAATAGACCCAGTCTCCCAAGGAGCTTCCTGATCCAGTAACCTTTCCAGTCCTTCTTTCACAATACCCCATGAACCTTTGATGTAGGAGTTGAGCGTGGGCTTCACAACTCCGTATTTTAATTGGTGATTTAGAGTCTTCTGATAAAAATTAAACATTGGATCCACAAAGAAGGAAATGCAAGAGATAACTCCCAGGCTAAAAGAAATGGTACACAACTACTAAAGAATGTGGAAATTATATTAATAAATTTTCAGAAGTAAAATCTCTAGTGCCGTGAGTAAGATATGCACATATTTTTCTCCTCTCCCACAGCCCACATAGAGCTATAGCTTGATTCCGTGACATCAAGATGACTTCGTAAGAAAAATGCAACTTTATTGACTTGTTCTACCAATTTCCGCATCAGTCTGTTAAGAAATGTTTTTCACAGCTTAGAGCAAAGGTTTCCCATAAATTATTTAAAGACATCTTTTGCCATAGAAACTGAATTTCTCACAGATGGTGTTAAAGTAACCCTTTTAAAGATCTTGTCTTTCAAAAGTTCCCCAGTACCAAGGAAATGTTTTATGTTTTATTCTGTTTTCCTTTCCTTCTGCTTCTCAACTCTCAGTTGGAGTAAGGAGGATGAAGACACTAGTAACAGTGTGTTAGTAAGAGCATATCCCAGAAAAATACAGGGGATTTCAATTCAAGCATATATATATATATTATTTAACTAAAGCAGTTTTCTTTAATTTACACAATAGAGTTGTTGAACATTGTTTATACAATGCACAAGCTATGCTAACAATATATCACAGAGAATGAATATCTGACAAATTTATCCAAGTTCTTATTTTGTCGGTTAGTAGTTTTTGACTTCACTGCATTAGCATCTTCATTTGTATTTTATTGGGTTGTCCCAAGTTTAAATTTGATAAGATACAGAGATATGAATCCTTAAGTACTAAAAAAATTCAAATACGAAGAACCTAGGTAATAATGGTGGTGCCTTATAGCAGTTATGATCACTCCCATACCATTTTAAAGACACATCAATGTAAACTCTTTGTAATATACTTATACTAAAACAATTTAGCAAATTACATGTCAATATTTATAAAACAGTAGTTTCCATATAATATTGATAGGGAGGTTACTTACTGATACATTTTCAACAAAGTTTTCATCAGTCAGAAACTGATTCCAGCATGGGATCTGATAGAAAGACAGCCTAGGCATGTCATAACATGCAAAGATAGCCTAGTCATTTCAACTTGGGTAAGAGATTGTTAAATACTACTTTAGGCCCCATAACTAGGAGAGGGTTCTGAAATCACCTACTGGGAAATCGAAACAAACATAAATATGTCTGCCTACCAGAATGCTGTTAGTTGTTTTGCAGAGTCACAGAAAATCCTTCACTTTAAAAATTTCCACCAAGTGTCCTGATGAGAAACCCTGTGTAACAATGACCTCAAGGGTATCATCTCTCTCTCTCTCCCTTTGTTTGACTTTTGAACCGTAGCTGAGATATTTGAGAAAGCCCAGATGACCACTCATCTGTACGGTTCGGAAGAAGTTCACTGCCTTTTCATGGATGTGAGAGTCTCTCTCTGAGTTGTCTGACAGTTCCTCTGCTAAGTGTACTCTTTCACTCTCACTCTACTCTGCTTGATCAGTACAGTTAGAACCATCTTCCTAGCTGGGGAGAGGAATGTACCACACTCTTCCTCGCCTATCTCAGAAAATAGAAAGTGGAAACCATGTGTATTGTCGTGATGTTTGCCGGGAACACAAAATCCTGGCTTAATCTGACCTAAGAAAGATGGAAGCGAGGTCTGAATTTTGACTGGATCCAAGTTGGTTTGTTTGAACATTAAAGTTCTAGAAACATTGTGATATAAATCCAACTAGAATTCAGAGGAAAGAAGGCAGACGGCCTCTTTAGAGATTCTCTTCTATTTACTCTTTTCTTTGCTCCAAGGTACCTCTGATGGTCTAACTCATGTTGCAGCAGAACGACAAAGAGGAAAAAGGGTGAAAGCTTTAGACTGAAGGAAGTTGTAAGTTTCTTCAAACTCGTTACTTGTCTCTGACTCTAAGGATACATTGGGCATTGGATTTCCCCTCTGCAATTACTCTGGGACCCTAGTGAGATGAAGCCAGCCAGTGGATAATTTAGTAATTCACAGTTCCTTGCCACTAGGGGCAAAGTCAACAGGAAAATAGGAATCTACCTATATTTCATTTTCTGAACTATTAAGAACATACCCACTAACAGATCATTTTTATAGTATTTATGACAATTTCCTATTGGTACTAATAAAAAAAAGTTTTGGTATCAGTAATACAGGGATGTTTATTCTTTGCTTTTAATGTCTGGGAGTGAGGATTAAAATTTGTTGCAGATTAATTTATAATTTTTCTTGCATTCTCTTTGTCTTTCACTATTTCAATTTGGTTAGCAGTTACACATACATCTCTCTACAGTACCACAATTCACCTGGCTTTTTGTAACCTTCACCACATATAAAACTAGTTTATTAAATTATACCAAATTCTAGATTAATTCAGCATAAGTCATGTGTCTCATTGTAATACCTTCAGTTATAAACTGAAAGACAAGAAAAGATATCTTACAAATAAAACAAGAGGCACCTTTGTGCCCATCTCTTGATGTTCTATGAATGTGATATATTGCCGGCATCAGTAGTGACCGTCCTTGCTGAATTTGGTAACGAAAGCTACACCAAGCATGTGGAGGGTGAGGAATATTGGTTTGGCTTATATTGCAACTCCTTTTACGAACTTGTTGGGAGATGTCAAATGTAAATGTGACTACATCCTTAACGTCAACTTTATTAAGGTTTTTTGTGCTTTATAAGTCACAACAGCAAGACTGCAAAGAAACACTTTGTCATGCATGAGTGATCATAGCATCTTTTGGGGGATGCACAGCCTTCTCTGCTTACTAATGGGTCAGTGAGACAGATTTCTGCCCAGGAACCTCAGCTACAAAGGTTTCCAATAGTATCCTGTCATTGGGGTGTATCAGATCTTCTGGGATGTTTGTTGATGTCTCTTTTCCAAGTGAATTCGTTGGAAAAATATCACATTTGTCTCATATTGGAACATTTAAACGGATTAGAGTGCCTTTTGAAAAACATAGCTTGTGCCAAATCACTGACATTCTTAAATTAAAATCATCATTTCTCTGAATTCCTTAGAAAATGTGACATACTCACACACTCTTTTTTTAGATGCCCCTAGTCATATCATTCTTGACAATCCCTCTAAAGCAGATGCTGCCCTTTGTACTGTAAAATGACTGCTTTAGTGCCTGGTGTTTCCCTCTTCACTCCAAAGAAAGGGGGTTTACACAGTTCCACAGGTCCATAACCATTAATTCAGCTAAACAACCTAAGAACAAGAATTAGAGATGTGACTTCCTTGGTCATTGCTGCCTAGTTACAACAAAATCGATCAAGGTCTTGAAGAACTTAATCAACAGCCCATGTAGAGATGCTTCTTAAAGAGCAACAACAGAGGCACAGTAGTATTTTCTGCTGTAGGAAGTCCTACAGTCAGTAGTTACCCACCCACGGGGGCGTGGTCTCTTATACTATTTATGCTGATGTAGAGCATGCATCCGGCCTCTTTTCCAGCTGCGGGATTTGGTTTCTGATCTCCATTCCAGCAGAGGATTCTGAATTGTGAGTCTACCCCTAAATTAATAACCCTCTACTTCTCAATTCTGAGCTAGTGGGGGATATTTTTTAAGCATCCTTCCACAATTTTCCTTTGAAGCCAGAGTTCCCTTAGGCCCAGGAGTGGTCTGAAGAACATGAACCCAGTTTCCTTTCAGGATCCTATCTGTTGTTTAGAGAATATCCTCAGCCGACTGTGGTATCATATGCCTTTAATCCCAACATACAGACACAGTTGGATTTCTTTGTGTTGCAGGTCAGCCTGGTCTACGAAGTCAGTTCCAGAGTAGCCAGGGCTATATAGTGAGATCTTGTCTCAAAANAAAAAAAAAAACACGTAGAGAGAACAGCTTCATTGCTCATTTAGTCATTTGCTTATTAATCAGGGTGTTCTATGATCACAACAGATTACAGCTCACAAGAGAGAAGGAAGACTAACCTCCAGCATATATTCTCTCCATACTTTCTGCATGTCTCCCTAGCACAGAAGCAAGCACTCTAGAATTACACCAGTGTTATATCTGTAAGGATAAGGAACGATTTCTGCTTAAAAGTATCAATTTTCTCACTAACAGGGAGTCAAAGAAAGAAAAATACTAGCAGATGAAACCAACGATGTTCCATTATAAGCTTGGGAAAAAAAACACCAATTTATAATTTGGAAAGAAATACAACAATATGTCCTACAGAGAGAGTAGGATCATTATTGTCAAGGAAGCATAAACCTACCTTTTGCTTCAGAGCCCTGGGTCTACAATGTATCTTCTTTAATAAAGCAACACATCTCAATAAAAAGATATCTCTTGGCTCAGAGTGTGTCAATCACCCATCTCTTTCTGCATTGTATTATAGAAGGAGTCTGTTGAAGGATTTTGATTATTTGAATGTAAAGTTAAGTCTTGGTAATGCTAACAGTTGAAAGCTATTTGCAGTTAGAGAAGGAAGACCATCTATGGCTTAGCAAATGTGTGGAGAATTCTGGAGTGATCGGAGTGATCCGAGGTAAGATTTGCAGACTGCTCAGTACATATCACCAGACACAGCTGTAACAGTGTGTGTGTGTGTGTGTGTGTGTGTGTGTGTGTGCGTGCATGCCTGCATGTGTGTGTTACAGTTAATTCCATTTTTCAGATTCCTTGGGCTTCTGTCAAGAACCAAAATGTTCTTATTTTCTATAGTTCCTGATAAAGCTACCCTGCCAGCATATCCTGCCTTCTTGAAAGAAAAAAAAAAAACTGAAGTCTTTGTAAATTAAACAAAATAATCAACTTTAGCTTCCCGTTCTATAAGAGAAGGATTACAAATTCTCAGCTCCATCAGGTCTTCTGACCTGATTACCTCCCCGTACTTCCTGATGAGATAGTGAAAGAAAAAGCTTCATGAAGCCAGATACCACCTAACAGAACCTTCTTTGTTTATGAGGTACCTAAACACTTGCAAAATCTAAATGAAGGAACAATGGTAACTACCGCCAGTTCAGCTAAGGCTTGCTCAGCTTTAAATCTGGCAACTAGAGCTCTATATTTGAATTTGTTCTCTCTTTTCCTCATTCTATTGCTTATATATGGGTATGTGTATATTTGTGTATGTGCACAAGTGTGTGTGTGTGTGTGTGTGTGTGTGTGTGTGGTGCCTTCTTGGTATGGAGAACAGAGCTAGTAATCTTAAGAAAAAAAAAGCATCATTTGTCCCTGCCACCTCCAATAGCATGTAGAATGCAAAATGTTCAGTTATTTAAGTGTGTTGGTTTCTAAGAGGATTCAGATTATAACACAAAACATTTATAGTAAATGCCACTGTACATCAGCAGTGTAAAATACATAGTATGCATTTTTATTCTGTCTTAGAAATTAAATTAGTTTCCTTTTGAATAATGAACATGAAATGCACTCATGTACTAGCATACTCACACACACAGACACCCTTATCAATGTCTACATGGTAAGGAAGGTAGCCTATCGTTTACAGCTTGTGTAGAAAAACTTATTGTTCATCAATTATTATACTCATATATTTCTCTGAAAGAGGTTTTTCTTTTACCTTGTTTGTGAATTGGTTTAGCCAATGAAATGGGGGTAAAAGTAACCCTGACTGAGTTCTAGGACTAGAATTCTGAGCTTAAGTTGTAAGGAAGCATTGCATGGCCAGGTTTGGTGGCTCATGCTGGCAACCTCAGCACTGGGAGATAGATGCATGGGGAGGATTGCCACAAGTTTAAGACCAGTCTGGTCTCAATGGTGAGGTGTAGGAGAGACTGGGCTACATAGAAAGATGGTTTCTCAAATGGGAGAGGAGAGGGAGAGACAGGAGAGGGAGAGAGAAAGGGAAAGAAAGGAGAGGGAGAGGGAAAGAATGAGAGAGAATATTGCATATTTGAATGTGTTAGTGATTGTATTTGGGTTCTTCCAAGCTCTCTCATTAGAAAACATTTCAGTTGAGCCTGAAAGGAGAGTCATAAAACATACATAGACTGGTTTTCAGCCTGAGCTGCACCATTAGCAGCCCCTGCATTCATCAGCAAAGCAAAGCCAGGCCAGCTGATTACAGACATGAGAATGTAGGGATTTTTTTTGTAGTTTAATAAATAAAGCTTGTCTGAAGATCAGAGAGTAAACCACTAACACTGGTCAGCATTAACGACCAATAGTAACACTAGTTTGCCATAAAAGTAGGGAGGTGGTGTCTCATCCCTTTAATTCCAGCACACAGGAGGCAGAGGCAGGTGAATCTTTGTGAGTTCGAGGCCAGCCTGGTCTGAAAGGCTGATCAGTGCAACTATTTTACTCTCTGAACTTCAGGCAAGCTTTATTTTTTAAAATACAAATGAAATATTACTACTTGAGAGCAAGTGGCCATTAACTTAGATTAATGAATTTGGGAGTGTTTGTCCCATGGCATTAAATTGGAATATTGGAGCAATACACCACTATAAATAATATTACTATTTTAAGATTCTCATTCTAGGATTTACTCTGAATTATGTCCCCCAGGTATTTATTCACTGCAAAAGCATAAGGTATACACATAGGTATGAGTGGTAACATGTTTTCTTGGTAACATTCAGAGTTTCTGTTTTCTATGTATTTTCTGTGTATGTTTTGTGCCAATTAACAATAGACATCGATGATAAGTGCAGACTAAGGAATCAGGAGAAAAGTAGTTTTCAGATGAGTCTCCTCAATTTAAATACCTGACATCATATGATAAAACTATTTTACTTTTTTAAATGAATGACTAAAAGGCCCATTAAAAATATCTTTAGTTGTTGTTTTTCTAACCTAGAACAGGTATGACATAGTTGGAAAATATATTAAGCATACAAGTAGCTTATCAAAAGCCTCATGGTAATTAAAATGGCATACCCCTATTTTATGTGTTATAGATTTGTTTTGTGTACTTAGAGAGTGCTACAGTCTGTGAATCTGGGGCATCATTCTCCAGATGAGCATGTTGTGGAAGAGGCTTGATTCTCTAGATCTTTTTTTTTCTTAAATTAAAAGTAGATTTTTTTCTTCTCATATAATATATCCTGATTACAGTTTCTCTTCCCTCTGTGCCTCTAAGTTGCTACCCACCTCCTCTCCCATACCTTTCTGTCTCTTATTCAAAAACTAGCACATTAGAGTTGAACAAGACAAAAAAAATAAAGAAAAGAGCACAAGAAACAGCACAATAACCAGAGACTTACTCATGCTCATTCAGGAATCCCACACAAACACTAAACCAGAAGCTGTGAAAATCTGCAGAGGAAGGACAGTGTAGACCTGTGCAGGCCCTGACCATGCTGCCTCAGTCTTTGTGAGCTCATGAATTTTGGCCATTTTGATTTAGAATACCTTCTTCTCTTGGTGTCCTCCAATACCTCTGAATCTTAAACTATTTTTTTCTCCTCCTCCACAAGGTTCTCTGAGGTCTGGGGGAGGTGTTTGATAGGGACATCTCATTTAGACCTGAGTATTCCAAGGTTTCTCCCTCTCTGCTCAGTGTGTAACTGTGGGTCTCTATGTTTGTTGCCTTCTGCTTTAGGAAGAAGCTTCTTTGAAAATAGCCGAGCAAAACACTGATCTGTGAGAATATCAAAACATCATCAGGAGTCATTTTATTGCTGTATTTTTTAAACAGTAATATTTGGTTTAACCTTGGTCCTTGGGCTACCTGGTCTCTTATTCTTGGTCACCTAAGCACTACCAACTTTGAGTTCCATCTGTTGGAGAGGGTCTTCAGTCAAATCAGTTACTATTTAGTTACACCCGTAAACTTTGTGCCACCACATCACCAGCATATCTTACAGGCAGGACACCATTCTAGTTTATAACTGAGTTGCTGTTTATATTGCTGTTTGATAGCATGCAGAATACCATACTGTACCAAGGACACTAGAATGTAGTGGTGAAGGTTCTATATAGGAACAGGCATGACTTCTTCATGGTATGCAAGTTGTGTAAGTGCTGTTTTCAACAATGGGTCTTGCTGTCAGTTTGTGGAGAACAACAAAGAGTCTTGACATAAGCCTGGGTTATGTTAGAGTTCTGCTGGGATCCCTTTGGCCACCAAAATTAAATGTAACACAGTCCCTGTACTGGAAGGCTTGTAACGTGACAAAAAAGGGCCAGTTGGAATAGTCTCCCCACTTTATGGCAGTTTCATTTAGATCACCTTCATGTACGTATATATTTTAGGAAACTTCTGCTATTTGAAGATTTTAATATCTTTCAAATGTCTTTTCGTTGTCTTTTCCCATACTTACTCTCTTCCTCTTCTCCCTTTTCCTTCCCTAATTGATCTTCTTCCAGAAACCCCATCCATTCATAACTATGTATTCTATTTCCCTTTCTTAGAGACACATACCTGTCACTCCTAGTCCTGTAATCTATATATTCCCTCTGCGGTACTATGGATCATATCTTGGTTATCATTGACTTGACAGTTAATATACAAATTTAATGTATACATGCCATATTTGACTTTCTGGGTCTGGGTTACCTCATTCAGAATAATTTTTCCTAGTTCTATCTATTCACCTTGAATTTCATGATTTTTCTTAATAGCTAAGAAATACTCCATTGTGTAAATCAGCCACATTTTCTTTATCCATTCTTCTCTTGGCATCTAGGTTGTTGCCAGTTTCTGGCTGTAAAGAATAGAGTGGCAGTGAGCACAGTTGAGGAAATGTTTATGTGGGAGGATGGAGTGGGAGGTCCTTCTGTATATGCGTTGCTTTTGTTAGTTAACGAATAAATTGGCTTTGGGCCGATGGCAGAGCAGAGTAGAACAAGGTGGAAACTCTAAGCATACAGAGGAGAAAAGAAGGCAGAGTCAGGGAGACACCATGTAGCTGCCAAAAGGAGAAAGGGGTACCAATCTAAACAGAATTCTCAAAAGAAGAAACTCAAATTGCTGAGAAACTCTTAAAGAAATATTCAACATTTTTAGCCATGAGGAAAACTTAAGTCAAAACTACCAGTCAGAACTTTGCCAGTAAATCACAAGCCTCACAGTAAAATACAGAATAGTGGAAATGGGTTAATTTAAAATGTAAGAGTTAGTTAATATGAAGACTAAGCTAATGAGCCAGGGTATGTTATAATTAATACAGCTTCTTTGTGATTATTTCAAGTCTGGGCAGTCAGATACAAATGACTAGTCTCCACCAACAATAGGATGAAGCATCTTCTTCTGACTGTAGCCCAAGAGTGGCTTGGTCGAGGTAAATTGATTTCCATCTTCCTGGGGAAGCACTGCACTGATTAACATAGAGACCATACAAATTTGTAACCTTATGTCAATGATTGTGTCCTTCCCTTGCTCCACATCCTAGACAGCAAGCTTTGTCAATTGTTTTATTGATTGGCCATGCTGACAGTTGAAATCTCAAAGTAGTTTTGACTTAAGTTTTCCTGATGGCTAAAAATGTTGAATATTTCTTTAAGAGTTTCTCAGCAATTTGAATTTCTTCTTTTGAGAATTCTGTTTAGATTGGTAACCCATTTTAATTGGGTTATCTTTTTTCTTGATATCTAGGTTTTGAATTCTTTATATATTTTGGGTATTAGCCCTCTATCAGATATGTAGTTAGTTGGTAAAAACCTTTTCTCATTCAGTAGGCTGCAGCTTTGTCTGAATGATGGTGTCCTTTGCTCTGCAGAAGTTTCTCAGTTCCATGAGGTACCATTTATTTAATGTTCTTAGTTTTTGTTAATGGTGTTCTGTTGAGAAAGCCCTTTTCAGTTCATTAAAGGCTGCTCCCCATTTTCACTTCTGCCAGATGCAGTGTACCTAGATTTATGTCTAAGCCTTTGATCTTTTTGTGGAGCAAAATAAGTATAGGTCTATTTGGATTCTTCATAATGTAGGTGTACATTGTTGAAGATGTTATCTTTTTTCCAGTGTGTATTTCTGGAATCCTTTTTAAAAATAAAGTGTCCATAGGTGTGTGAATTTATGTCTGTGTTTTCAATTTGATTCCATAGATCAATGTGTCTGTTTTCATGCTAATACTAAGCTGTTTATATCACTATGGCTTTATAGTATATCTTAAAACTGGGAATGGTAAAACCTCCTGTAGTTCTCTTAGTATTCAGAATCTTTTTTTATTATACTGATTTCCAGGTGCAGCTGAAAATTGTCCTTTCAAGATCTGTGAAAAACAATGTGTTAGAATTTTGATAGCAATTGCATTGATTCGGTAGGTTTTTTGGTAGGGTGGACATTTTTTATTATATTAATCCTACTGATCCATGAGCATGGGCATATTTTAATCTTCTGTTGTCTTCTTCAATTTTTTCAATGACTTGAAATTCTTATCATAAAAGCCTTTCATTTGCTTGGTTAGAGTTACCCCAATATATTTTATATTATTTGAAACTATCATGAAAGGTATTGTTCCCTAGATTTCTTCTCAACCCATTTATCTTTATTGTATAGGTGGGCTAGCAATTTTTGTGAATTAATTTTATATCCTGCTACTTTGTTGAAAATGTTTATCAGATGTAGAAGTATTCTGGTAGAATTTATAAGGTCATGCATCTATACCATCATACCATCTACATGATGATAATATGACTTCTTTCTTTCCAGTTTGTACCCTCTTGATCTCTTTCAGGTATTTTATTTCTCTAGCTAAGCCTTCAAGTACTATATTGAACAGATTGAAGAGTGTGAACAACATTTCCCTGTTACCTGATTTTAATGGAATTACTTTTGAGTTTTTCTTCATTTAGGTGCCTTTCTTATTGTGCATAAATGAAAGGAATTAAACTGTCCTCTTGGTGAACTTTTCCTTTCATGAGTATGTATGTATTGTCCTTCCCTATCTTCTCTGATTAGTTTTGGTTTGAAATCTATTTTGTTAGATATTAAAATGGCTACACCAGCCTGCTTCTTAAGTCAATCTCATTGAAATATTTTTTACATCTTTTTTTCCCTAAGGGGATGTCTATCTTTTATATTAAGATGTGTTTCTTAGATGCAGTAGAAGTATGGACCCTGTTTTTGCATCCATTCTGTTAGTCTGTTTTTTCTTATTGGAAAATTGAGACCATTGATGTTGAGCGATATCAATGAGCAATGTATATTGATTTCTGTTATTTTGTTATTGTTGTTGTTGTTGTTGTTGTGCATGTGTGTCCTCCTTTGATTTGCTGTTCTGAGATTATTTATTACCTATGTGTTATGGGGTGTGGTTAACCTCTTTAGGTTGGCATTTTCCTTCTACTGCCTTCTGTGGGGCTGCATTTGTAAATAGATATTGCTTAAATTTGGTTTTTATCGTGGATTTTCTTATGTTCTCCACCTATTATAATTGAAAGTTTTACTAGAGATAATAGTCCAAGCTGGAATCAGTTATCTCTTAGAGTTTGCAACGTATCTGTCCAGGTCTGTAGTGAAAGGGGAGCCGGCAGGCCTGCTTTTCGTCCCGCCTGGCTCCCGCACGGCTGGCTTATACCCCGAAATAACAGCATACAAATTGTATCCATTTAAGCACTGCCTGGCCCATTATATCTAACCTCTTCTTGGCTAACTCTCTAATCTTGGTTAACCCATATCTAGTAATCTGTATATCACCACAGGGTCATGGCTTACTGGGAAGATTCTAACCCACGTTCATCTTGGGCTGGAGCTTTGTGCATCTGCCTGACACGGCTTTCTTTCTCGCAGCATTCTGTTCTGTCTACTCCACCCACCTAAGGGCTGGCCTATCAAAAGGCCAAGGC